>JAFIDM010114198.1:0-18121 GCA_023159025.1 Thereuonema tuberculata
AATTCCTTAAAAATATATCCATGAAATAAACCTTCATGTTTGAAGCATATATAATTACCAGAATCATTAGTAATAATTAAATGGTAGAACTTTTTCTTTAAAAGCAGAATTTAATGATCAACTTAATAAATCTTCCTTAAAGTTAATAAGAAAAAGTTATTTCGGTTTGGGTAATTCACAGGGATGGATAGACAAAGGAGGTAGATGATCCCAAGATTATCAGCCGAAGGAATAGAAGATAAAACGATAAGGTGTCATTTTATATAAAAGAAATATGAAAGTTTCTTTTTTCTTTTTAAGTGCTTACAACTTGCTAAGAACACATATCAAGAGAACATTTTTACTAATATATTTCCATTTCTCAACGGAAAATATCGCAAGAAATGAAAGCTGGTATCCATTTGACAAAGGATTAAGGTAATTTGCTTTTGCCCTGTCTGTATAGAAAACAAATGCTGCCAAAATTCACGTCCTTTGCCGGTATTGATCTTGGGACCTGCAGTCCACTAGCAAAGAATCTAAATATTTTTGCACAGAAAAGAAGAAATACATAAAATAATCGTATAACACTGAATATAAAACTAGAGCAGTTATCGTAAGATTAAATAGTAACAAAAACAGTAAATAAGAACAGCAGCTGATTCTGAATACTAATTGTACTAATATTCAATAGTTAACTTCTTTTACCGATATTATACTTTTATACGTAAACTATACGAGTCAACAAATATTTCAACAAAACCGAAGAGAAACTAAACTGAACTGTAAATAAACTTTTTTTAATTTTTTAACAACATTGAGGTAGCAAGGAAAATAATCGTGGTAATACTAAGTGTATCTGCTTGAGAGATAATCTCAGCCAAAATAAACTCATAAATTTTTCACAAAAGAAAAAAAAATACAAAAAAATATCCAAAATATAATTATTTGCCAGATTTCAGCGAATGGATTAGCTTAAGCGTGATTTGCTTAAGGTCATGACTCAAGCAAATTCAGACGACTAAAAACCTTTTATTTCTTTTATATATTTCTTTTTCCAATGCATTTAAAATTCTGAAATTTTAAATATGAACTTATAAACTATCTGGGATTTCTACTTTCTTGTTTTTAATTTTTAAGATATTTTGTGATTAATTACATTAAAACTTCAAAAACAATCAATTTTTTTTGTGTTTTCGAGGTATTACTCGGTATTTTCAACTGAACAAAACTTGACAAAAGACTGAAACGATGAAACAAATTATAAAATAATGATTTGTATCTAAAATATTTTTTCACTAAATCAAAAAAAAAAATTTTTTTTTAATTTTATGAGATTAAATTTTTTTTTAAAAATTAACGGTTATACTAATAATAAATATATTAAATACAAAACATCATTTTGCAAATTTTTTATCATTTCAGGTTTCTGTCAAGTGTTGTTGAGTTGAAAACGCCCCAAATACCTCAAAAACATCCCCAAAAATTGACTGTTATTGACATTTAATCTAATTAAATAGAGAATATTTTGAAAATTAAAAACATGAGAATAGGAATCCCACATGCTTTATAAGTTTATATTTAAATTTTCAGAATTTTAGGTGCATTGAAAAAAGAAATATATAAACGAAATAAAAGGTTTGCTTGAATCAGGAGCTTAAGACATAATTCCTCTTCCGTGACAATGAACATTTCTTGCAAACAACTTTTTCTGAAAATTCTCTTTTGACCAAAATGGAAATTTAATCAAACTCTTTAAATACCGGGTATCTAAAACCTTTCACATCTTAAAACAGAGTATTTACTCTGTATCTACTGCTGAAAAGTTTCATTAAATAATAAAAAAAATATACTAAAAGGAGATGAACAATAAAATCAATAATAAAAACAATAAAATTTTTTATCAATAAAAATCTATTGATATCGCTGGCATCTGCAGCGAAATAGTTCGATTTTTATAGTGTTCATCTCCTTTCTTCTTCCAAGATAAGCACTCAGCCGGGAATGTTCTATCTTTATTAGTTGTCCGTGAAGTTAATAGTGTTCATCTTATTTTATTATGTGCATTATTATTTTATTCTTTTTAACAGATTTCAGATTCAAATTTGATAAAATTTGCTTTAAGTTGTTGGTTTTTTTATTGTATCTCTAAAAAGATTTGTGTAAAATCATTCTTTCAGAGGAAATTGCTTAGTAATTCACTTTTCAGTATCTTTTTCTGCTTTAACAATTTAAAATTTAAGTTTTGTAGGTATTTCAGGCATTTTCTTATTTTTTCATGCATTTATATTTGAAGAAGTAGATTCGGAATACAGCAATTGTATCTTCTGTTTTCTAGAGATATTGAGAAGTGAATGAAGAGTTTTATTTCCTAGAAACACACAGAAATTACAGAAACTTCCTAGAAGTTTTTATCACAGAAATCAAGCAAATATTGAAATAGATTTAGAGATTAAATTCTGTATTATAACTCTGAGATTATTCTGTAAGAGATTACTGTTGAACTGTAAGAGAACAGACCATACAGGCCCTGGGATGAGCGAGAGGTTTAGGCTCCCAGCGATTCTCAGCCAACGGGACTAGTTGAGGTCGGATGGTCTGCTCGACACCCCCTCACCTTTAACCCCCGAGTAAGCATCCCAGTACCTTTTGGCAGAGGGCTTTGTAAACCCTAGGGTCCGCCTGGTGGAGAAATAAACATGGAAAATCCCCGACCACAGTCAGTAAGAAGTTACTATAAATCCGTAACATTATATAATTTAATAAAGTCATGGTAAACATCTTCTTCCGTTTATAAAACATCAAAATTTTCTCTCCACTGTATTGCACACAATATTTCAACCTGTAAATTTCCGATCTTCCTCAAGTGATCGAATTTACCGGTCGAAGTACTGTGTGGATTAAAGTTTTATGAGTATATTTCTTTAATGAGCTCTAATATCTTTCTGTTGATAGCAAAACATTATTCTTAAGGCAATTGGGAAAAAGAAACTATTGTATTATTTGTATATTTACTTAAGAAGAAAGCAGTGCAGACAAAAGAAAATCCGATTCATTAGATACAAAACCTCAATCACAAAAATAAATAACAAAATAAAAATAAATAAAAAAATAACCACTAATTGCATGAAATTCACTTATTATTCAATTAAATGTTAATACAGGTAAAATGAGACACGTAATTGGCTAATAGGTGTTAGAAAGTAAATACGTAATCAATAAGATTATGTAATATTTAAATACACAATGGTTAAGCTATGTACTAGTTATAAGTAATAATAAATCCCTCTTGGTAGCAAAGATGCGAAAGAAGAAAGCAGAATTTTTGTGATTCACGGATCGCTGAATAGGGTATATATAAAACTATTATGAGCTATCAGACTACAAAAGCGAATTCAAATGCCGATTAAGGCAGGAATCAACGCATAGAACTGGAAAAGCTAACGATTCTTAGTTTTTGCTGTTTTTCCGAAAGGCAAAAGAATTGTTCCAAAGTAATTAACTGAAAACATCATTGAAATTATTCTAAATGGAATTCATGTACAGAATTCTACGTTTTTCCAATTTAAAAAAGAATTATTTGGTATATGAAGATTTTTGTAAATATATTCGATCGTAAGCATTGCAGTTAACTTGATTTATCACCATTGATAGTTACTCTGCACATTACAGAAGTTTTATTTATTTATTCAACACAAAAACTTACCATTCACTGATGACGATTTAATGGTTGAAAATTTTAGACATAATTTTATCTGTAAGCAAGAAACGAACCTGGTAGACAGAAAACAAAACATTTGCCATAAGTGTAATAATTGAAGTTTACAAGTAAATGGAATGATAATTTGTATAAAAATGAGATAACTGAGTTGGTCGAATTAATTCAGATTACGAGCTTCATGATATATTAATTAGCTTTTCTGAAAAATTCATAGATTTAGACTAGGACGTGTAATAATGGCCCAATTTCTAGTTCGTGGAGAATTAAGCACTGGCATACTTTCTTAAGGCAGTTTCCCGGAGACCCACTTCACACCTTAGAAGAGGTTTCTGTACAAAGTTGTTCTTGTTCAAATAGATATTCAACAGCTTTTACAAAATATATGTAAGAGAAAATTTACGTAACAAGAAAATTTAGTACGTAATAAATTTACTATAATGATTAAATATCAATGCAACTTTATTTCACAAGCTAAATACAGTTGCCCACTTCTCCCTAATCTTGTCTTGAACAATATCTTTCTTGCTTCTCCAGCTTCTCTTTTTATTTCTTTTCCGTCTTCTTTCTACTGGAGCAAACCCTAACCTAAAGCTACGCGAACACCATGCAATTTTACACCAATTTTAGTCGTCCGACTTCGAGTCCGCTAACTTTTCGAATCAGCGAACATCATTTTGGACGCCATTTCTTCCATGGGCGTGACTTCACGACTGACGTGTTCCAATGCTGCACTGTGATTTGGTAATTCCGAACGACTTCCAAGCAATTTTCCGAGTTGCTGGTGTAGGAACAACTGGAATCGGCCGACTAAAGTTGGTGCCAAGTTGCTGAAGAACGGGCTCAAGACTGTATCCATCAACTCGTGACGTCAAAATCGGCCGACTAAGTTGGTGGAAAGTTGCATGGTGTTCGCGGGGCTTAAGACTGTCTTTAGAGGGAATTGGGAAAAATTAATATTGTTTGTCCGTTTTTTTTACTAAAAACGTGAATTTCGAAAGTGGTTATAGGTCCAAAAAGTTTTACGTTTTTACTATTTGAACCAAAAGTTCAAATAGTATTTTTCCAAAAAATATTGAAATAAAATATTAAGAAAAAATTTGAAATACTTGTTATAACTCTTTTTTCCTTTCGATTTAGATATATATTAAGTGGAATTAAAAACATTGGATCAACTTAGAAACTTTTTACGTTTAATTCTTTAGAAACTTTTTACTGATTTGCAGTCATAAAAAAAATTAAAATGAATAGTTTTTTCCAGTAGAAAAATCAGTTATGATCAATAGAACTATTGTACAATTATTTCATTCATAAAAACATTCATCAGAGAAACTTATGAGCTCTTCATCAACGGATTAGTTGATCTAAAAGACTCCAAGAAATTTAATTTTATCGCTTGCAAACTCCGAGCAGTTATTTTCTTGATCCAAACATCATTTATTTAGATTGTAAATAACAATGAATCAATTACTTGATGTTCATAAGATGGCACTGTTCTTCGGACAATACTTGGTAGTTGGTATCGATAACCTATCATTATCTTCTTTTATTGCCCAAAGTATAAATAGGTTTAATAGATAAAAAAAAATAAAAAAATAAAAAGGGGGATACTTTAAAATAGTGATTTTTAAAATGAACATTTTTAACACTGAAATATTGACAAAAAAAATGAGAAAAGAAGAAAAAAAAAGGTAAAAGGTGATTTCCATTATCTTTCTCAGCTATTAATTAATGGAATTCCTTTGGATGAGTGCTCATAAACACGATGTCAATGTGTATGAAAAATTGAAAGAAAATATTAAGAAAAAATTTCAATGTTAAATTTCAGTGTTAAAAATGTTCATTTTAAAATCACTATTTTAAAGTATCCCCCTTTTTATCTTTATTTTTTTTTATCGATTAAACCTATTTATAAAACAAAAAAAATAATGGCAAAAAATAATGGCAACTCTTTATTTGCTTCCATTATTTTCCGAAAACCAGTCAAACGAACGAAGTTTCTAGAAAGACTTTTATCAACCTTGTGGGTTTGGACATAAAAATTCTAGTTGTGAATTGTTGACATGTTGTAAATTTAATTCTTTTGTGAGGAATCTCGGATTAGTCCTATTTACTCCTTTTATCAATATTAGTTCTTTTATTATTAGCCTCTTTTATACCACTACGTTTATTGAACTGTCTGTAATTACGTACAATCTAAAGTATTAAGATTGGTTTTGTGTGTCTTTGACCACAAACTAAACATTCTTTTCATGTTTAACTAATCTCCTTTGCCTTAAGTATCACCTTCTCATGAATTTTTAGTAAAGACGTGTATTAAGAAATCATTATATTTCTTATAATTCATTGCCTTAGGGTATCTGAAGTTCAATTTATTAATGTTTAAAATTATCACCTTCTAAAGTTAGAATTACAGACGTCATGTACTAAAGATAATGGGAAATTAAATCATTATTCCTTTAAAACTAAAGATAAAAATCTTTACTTTTCTGTTATCTATTAAATGATTACTAAACTACCGTTAAATTATTACTATTTACACAATTCTTATAATGCTGTTTCATATCCAGTGACAGCTGTATTATTAATATCTTTTCAGAAGGTAAGAACTTAAAAAAAATTGCTTATAGGACACTGACTAACTGGCTGCCACTTTATTATCATTACAATACATTTATGGTGACATTTCAGACAAACAGTGACCTTCAAATTACTTTTTTCTTTTCCCTTACAAATTTCTGTAAATCTTTTAAACGATCAAAAGGATTTTTTTTTTTTTTGTACTTACAGAAAAAACTCAAATTTTCACTTCTAAAGATAACTATTATTTTTGATACAGAAGTAATTTTAACTCCTTCAATGAGGCTAAAACGAGATAAAACGAAAATTTAAATATAAGTAAAATATCAGATGGGTTAAGATGTCCCCCCCCCTTCTCATTATTTTCATAACCGAATAGTAAAAAAAAAACAAAAGTTTTTGTATATAAGTTTATAATCACCCTCTTGTACTTAGATGTTGTAGATGGGAACGAATGTTTCTTGTTTACAACTTCTTAATGTAGTAGAATTAATTTGAATCGATAGGAATTAAAAAATGATGATCGTTTTACGTTTGCTTCTAAATAAAGATAAAAAAATAAATCGGATTTTGTGTTTAAAATAAGAAATTCAGCTATTCTCTCTTAAAGATTTAGAGGTTTTTATAATTTTATTTTGGAAAAAAGATGAATTTAATGTCAAAAGTTAAAATTAATATCCGAAATCTTTGGTCAAGACTGCTAACGAAATATAATTTAATTTTAAATTTAAAGAAAAATCTTCTTTCCCTCCCTGTGTCTAAAAATGAAGTCGGTAATTAGTTCTTTAGGTGGTGCGCTTTTGTTCTGACTTGTAGGATTCGAGAGAGTTCAGGAAAATCCACTCCACCAAATATGAAGGAATTAGTCAGGTGTAATAAGTCAATTATTGATTTAATGAATGGAATCGATGGTAAATTGTGAAATTATTCTGTAAAGCTATTTGGAATGGTAACAGACAGCAAACTGAGATAGGAGAGAAACGATGAATTGATAAGGTAATAGACTAATGGTGGATATGAGAAAGGGAAATGGTTATATCGATTTGAAAACCAACTTGAAATTAATTCAGATGAATGACAATTTAGATTTTAAGCTAGATTTTAATTACTGGTTTACTTTTATTAACAATGGAGTAAAAGCCAAATGGAACAGTCCAAAAAACTTAGAAAGGCAAGGATGTCTTTATTGCAATTGTTAATACTAAGGAAGGGAAGTTAATAGTGAGTGTTAATAAAGATACAGATGCAGGTTTCAGAACTAAGTAAAAAGTCATAAATATAACACTCAGTTCCCTATAGAGAAAGGAAAGAGGTTGGTAGGACGATCTAATAATACAGAGAATATCATCCACGGATGAGGTCATTGCAGTCTTGAAGGTAAGGGAAAACGTTTAGTAAAAAGTAAATGCGGTGATGAAAATAGATATTTGAAAGAGTTAATAAAGTGATAACAAATAGATTAGATTAATGTTCGTTAGATTAAAACAAATGTGAAAAAAAATATTAGTTCGAATATTTCTTGCTTACAACTTCTTAATGAAAAATTAAAAAATGATGATCGTTTCCCGTTCGCTTCTAAATAAAGATAAAAAATAAAGTACAATCGGATTTTGCATTTATTGTAAAAGATTATTTTTGAATTTGAACTAATAGTTTTATTCTTTTGGGAATAAGCTTGAGAATCTAGTGGCAACTAAATAGTTTCCACTATTAGACATAAATAAATAACTAAATAACAATATGGTTAAAAATATGGTTAAAAACCCCGTGTGGGGTTGTTAGTACCCCCATCGGGCACCTCCCCAGGTGGCGGATAGGGGATAGCCTCCTAGATATAGGTGGTACTGGGGAAATTAAATACCCAGGGCGGACCGAAAACTAACACAATTCGTAAACCCACTACCGTCTGTCTGGTATCCAGCGGGTAATGGTCAGCGTCTGTTCTCCTAGATGGGGCGGCTGCAACAACAATCTTCTTGATCTCAACAATCAAGTCGTATTCCCCGTGGTCTTTCCTCGAAAGGACCACCACCAAACCTACTTTTCAACTTGAAAGCCAAACATGATGAGAATACAAGGAATGAATCCACTACCCTGGGCACCAGTCGTGAGGCTGACTTTACCTGGTCATCGGATTCCGGGGGACCAGGATCATCATGATAAGTCTATTGTTGAGAATCAGAACTCTTCTAACAGGTTACGTACAAAACACAGACACTTCATCGGCACACTTAATACAAATACTCTCTTCAAATTGGGCAAGATGAAACAACTTACAGACACACTGGAAAAATTCCACATCAAAATCCTTGCAATCCAGGAAACGCGATTTGCAGATGAAAATCATTTTGACACAGAAAACTACAGAATCTACAAGGGAAAACCAGCAGTTAAAATCAA
This sequence comes from Thereuonema tuberculata, assembly GCA_023159025.1. NCBI lineage: Eukaryota > Metazoa > Arthropoda > Chilopoda > Scutigeromorpha > Scutigeridae > Thereuonema > Thereuonema tuberculata. The sequence goes on from JAFIDM010114198.1 coordinate 8,678, forward strand.
CGAGAAAGGACTCAAACAGTTGGGTACAGGATTTGCAGTCCACAAATCCATCAGGGATTCCGTCATCGACTTCAACTCCACTTCAGAACGCATATCAACGCTCTCCGTCAAATCGGCTAACAAGGCATATACTTTGATCAACGCACACGCACCCACAGAAAGTAGATGACTTCTGGAATGATCTGGAAGAGACTACTAACAAAATTGCCAAGCACCATGTAATAATCCTATTAGGCGACTTTAACGCACAACTAGGCAAAGAAAAAAAATTCAGGAAAATCACAGGAATCCATACAGCGCACAAGAGAACCAACAGGAATGGGGAACGATTGATAAGCTTTTGCGACAATTTCGGCCTCGTGATTATGTCAACACAATTTGAGAAACCCAAAAAGAAACTGTATAGTTGGAAGTCGCCCAACACAATGCTGGGAGAGTTCAAGATAGACCATGTGGCCATCTCCAAGAGCAACATAGTAGAAATTCTGAATGTGAAAACAAGACGAGGTTTTTTCGAATCAGACCACCATCTCTTACAGATAAAGACCAGGCTACAACCCAACAAAAGAAAACCAAAACTAAACAAAGTTTTGAGACCAGACCCGGAATACTTAAAACTCAACAAGCAAAACATCTTACACGAAATCAGTCAAACAAACACCATAAATTGGCTAGAACTCGCGGACGTCCTCAAATCCACATTGAAATTGGGACAACCTCCGAAAAAGAGAAAACACAGATGGTGGAATACAATATGTGACCTTGCAACTGATGAAAGGGTGAAAGCCTGGAAAAACTTCAATAGTAACAAAACATCAGAAAAATGGCAACAATTCCTGGAAATCCGAAAACAAGCATCAAAAACAATTCGGAGGGAAAAACGAAATTACGACAAAAGGCGATTAGAGGAAATAGAACAAGATTTTAAGAAAAATAACACAAGGAATTTCTATAAGACTTTTAAAGAATATACCATAGGATACCAGCCACCCAATCTTTGCTTCAAGAAACCAGATGGCTCACTAGAAACCAACACGAAGAATAACTGCCAAATCCTCGCTGACTACTTCATCAAACTTCTCAACTGCGAGGGTCCCACAGATGATATCCACTTCAAAACATCCACACCAAATCCCGAGGCTGAACCACCAACCACCAAGGAAGTAGTAGAAGCTATCAAAGCACTAAAAAACAACAGAGCCCCAGGAGAAGATGGAATTATTGCAGAACTCTGGAAATTAAGCGATGAAAAGTTAACGGGAAGAATCCACAAGATCATATTCGACATTTGGGAAACCGAACAGATCCCTGTGGAATGGAAATGCGCAATCATCCACCCACTACACAAGAAAGGGGACAAAACGGATCCGAATAACTACAGGGGTATCTCACTCTTGCCAGTCACTTACAAAATTCTCTCAAAAGTCCTCTTGAATAGACTAGAAGAACAAGGTGACCCACAGATAGGAGAATATCAGGCTGGTTTCCGCAAGGGACGCTCTTGCATAGAACAGATCTGGAATCTTAAAACGATTCTCCAGATGAGAAACACCAGAAACACGGTGGTCACTTTTGTGGACTTTAAGGAAAGCCTACGACTCCATAGACAGAGAGATCCTCTTCAACACATTGGAAGAATTCGGCATCGACAGAAAAACAAGAGCAATCATCCAACAGACGTTAACTAACACAACCTCCAAGGTTAAATACTTAGGGGAAATCTCCGATCCATTTGAAATCCATACTGGAGTGCGACAGGGTGACGGGCTCTCGCCGTTGCTCTTTAATATCCTTCTTGAGAAAATTATCAGAACAGGGGAAAAAGAAGTCAAAGGAATCCAAATTGGCATAAAAAAAGAGAACAGATTCCATGTGAAATGCTTAGCATTTGCGGATGATCTCGCAATCCTCACAAATAATAGAAAAGAGGCCACAAACGCCGTAGAAAAACTACACGAAATTGCACGAAAAACTGGCTTGCAAATTTCATATGAGAAAACGCAATATATAGAAAGAGTGCCACAAGACAAATTACCTATTGAAACAACCCACGGGAAAATTATACAAGTACCGCATTTTAAATACCTAGGAGAAATTATCCAACCATCAGGGATCAACCTAAGGGCCAATGAGGAAAGAATAAGAAAACTACAAAGAGCATACAAAGTCACTTGGAACTATTACAACAAAAAGTCCATATCCATTAACGCAAAATTAAGACACAACACTGTCGTACTTCCTGAGGCACTATATGCTGTTGAAACGACACAAATTGGTGGACTAGCGAAAATCAAAGAAATAAAGAAACAAGAAAGAAAAATTCTCAGGAAAATCTTGGGACCGGTACAGGAACATGGAATCTGGATGAAGAGACCAGCATCAGAAATTTATAAACACACTAATAGGATTACAGATGCATTCAGGAAAAGAAGAATGCAGTTCTACGGACATATTCACAGGATGAACGAAGACAGAATTTCAAGACGGATTCTTGAGGTCATCAATTCAGGCAGGGGAAAAACGAAATGGATAAAAGAAGTCGAGGAGGATCTCAGACAGACACAAATGATAATAGATGATGCAGAAGATAGAAAGAAATTCAGGAACACTATCAAAAAACATACATTTGACACCACAACACAGAAGAGGCGGGGATGTAAATGGACAGCGGAGCGTAAGAAACAACACAGTGAACATATGAAGAAAATTTGGGCACAGAGAAAACACAAACAGTCATCACAGAGGAATTCAAGTTCAAACGCTCTCTTTAAATGGGAATTATCGTAAATAATAATAATATGGTTAAAAACAAATTATGAGTTGGAATTCAATAGTTTTCCAGTCACCTTATCTGAAGTTTGGATTAAGTCTAGTTTTTTGAGAGAGGAAAAGTCAGGAAAGCGTCTTAGTTAATACCAAGATAATTATCATTGTGACTAAACTGGAGAACACGGTACCACCAATCAACGTCTTCATAAGGACACATCGTTCGGTGGCGTTTTGCACCGCGGAACGATACACAATTATTTGTTTTCAGACCACGTGTTGTTTTCTTCGTTCTTTTGAAACACTACTTTGACGCTTCGAGTTTCTGTTAACACCACGTAAAAATGAATGGCTGTGAAAGGTTGTCTTGAAATCGGTTGGAACAGTTTATCAGCCACACCCGGCGGACAAACAAAACTAACGTAAGCGGGTGTTTTTAATAACTTCCATAGCAATTTCTTCCCAAAAAATTAGACTTCCAAAAAATTTGCTTCTTGTGAGTTCGAGCAGTTATTCAATACAGGCTGTTACCGTAATCTCCGGTTTCACCAAAATAGAAGTGAAACTTTTTTTTTGATTATTAAGAACTAAATACAGTTATTAAACCCAAGTTACGACTCTTCGACTTAAGCTTTATAAGAACAGAATTTGATTCCCAACCATTTGCTGAAGTTGCAGCTCTTGCTTTGACTCTGAAGGCAATGAGATTCCCTTCCAACTACTGAAGTCATTCTCATCAGTTTGTAACATGTTTCGTTTGCATCTGTTTGTTTTTACATTAATTGAATGTTAAGCTTTTGATTAGTCTTGAAATTAATACGATTGTTAAGTATTAGTTAAGTGATCGTGTCAAAAATTAAGGTTGACATTTATTCGACTTGAAGCAGAAACAAAGAAAAATTGTGAAAGTTCTTACCACTGACGATATCAAACAATGGTTCCCGGAAACGAATTCAGAAATGATCAGAAGTTGGTAATTTGATAGAATGAAATGACAGATTAAAAGGATGATGGATTGAAGAAATTGATTCGGAATAGAAGATAATGAAAAGGAAAGGAAACATAGAATGGAACATTCTGAAAGAGGCTTGAACCTTAACTTAATTTAACTTAATATAATTAGAAATTGCGAGAAATTGGATTAAATAAAGGTTAGTGTCTTCTGTCGTTTACGACCTAAATTGTAGCGTAGGGAGAGAAATAACTGAAGCAACAGCCTCGGATGCTTTGGAAGGAAGCGACAAAACCGGCGTTTCGCTGTTTCTTTATTTTTTGGTTGGAAGATAAGTCTGTGTGTTTTGATCAGTAGCTCAGGAGTAAAAAAATCTAATTTCGCAACTGTAAATGAATTTTCATTTTTTGGAAAATCCTGCAAAAAATTGTAGAATTTCTGTATTTGTGTTAGTCAAGTAATTTCGAAATCTTTTTGAATGTATTGATCTCATATGGTTCTGTATCAAATAGAATCTCGAAGTTTCCTTTCATTCCAAAGACATCTTATAGATGTTATACAAATAAATTAATGCTGCTTCAGTGCAGAAGACGATAGTAAATGCAGTATAGATATACATACATTTGACTTTAAACTTTACTTACTTGTAATAGGAACTTTAAAAATATTTAAAAGTTATTGAAATGATAATAAAACAATACCAAATGTCAAATCAGGTCGACCAAATCTTGGTAAAGGTCTTGAGAATATCTTTAAGAATAACAATGTTTCAATTGGATCAAACATACCTTTTTTATTTCTTGTTTTCTTAACTTTTTCTCATTTTAAGGGTTGAGAAAGTTTGTGAACTTTTTTTCTCTTTATTTATATTTTCACTTTAACACCTTTTATTTTTGTAATTTATTATCCTATCACATTAAGCCATCCTTTATTTCCAAACGGCTTTTTGTATTGATCAACAAATAATCTTAAATGCAACCCTTTTAAATTTCAAAACAGCGCTGAGTTTCTTTGTTCACGATCCTTAGATCATCAGCAATTGTTCATTCGCTAGCATTCGTTCGTATTCGACAACGCTATTTCGATAAATTAAGATCACAAATGACATTTATTGTCTAATCTATCATAAGATATGGCTAAGTGGATAAATAAAATTAATAATATCTTAAAATTAATATTAACTATGGAAAATTGCATTTTTAATGAAGATTATTAACGTACGGGAAATAACAATAATAAAATGACCAATACCGCACAATACTTACAAAAACTATTTAATAAAATGACATGTTTCGAGATGCCCGAAGTAAACGAAGTTTCGAAGAGAGTCGTTTACTTCGGATTTCTCGAAACATGTCATTTTATTAAATATTTTTTGAAACTACCAGCGGTATTCGTCATTTTATTATTATTGCATTTCTTATGTTTCAGAAAAAAAAAACAATGAAAAAATAACGTTATTTTAAACAATTTTCAAAATTTCTAAAAATAAAATGATTAATTAACAATACAGTTAAAAGTTAATTAATTCAATAACTTATGAGAACGTAATATTTTTTACAAATGTCTTTTTTCTGATTTCAACTTTCAATTCGTTTTTACATTGCTAATAGGCTAACTGTAGTTTCAATTTTTTGAATTTAATAGTAACGGAATATTCTTTTTTGTTTAATAGAACTAAAGAATTTTAACCTCCTATAAATATTTATCCTCACCAATTACATTCCTAGGCAGGTGAAATTTCAAGATAATATTCAATCATTAATAAGAACTTCTAATAGGATATAAAACAAGTAAAAAAAAATGTTCTAAAGCATAAAATTAAGGGCGAGCCGATAAAACTCACGCGAACATTGAATGCGTTCACAATCAAAAAAATTGAAATAGTTTCTACAACGAAACGTTCGCGACAGGAATCCAACCTGCAACCGAGTCAGAAGTTTATCCATTAGGCCACGGGGACTACATTCAAATTATTAAGTATTTCTTATCACTCCCTCTGTGGGTGTGACATAGTGAGAGAAGAGCCAAAGACATTTAAGCAGCTTTGGAGGGTGATTCGCCGCGCAACGACAGTCGACTGTCCACCTGTGAAAGAGGAAGTTTGCGAATTGTTTCATGGACAGCTACTGATTCGATCGTCTTGAAATTTAGATATGCTTTAGTTTAAAGTGTCTACTATAAAATCTATATTTTCATTCGGCCGTATCTATAAAGTTTGAAGCACAGTCGACTGTTTGTTTCCGAAAAGAAACAGTCGACTCTGTCCGCATTTTTCCGGATAGGCGGAAATATACTCATACTTTCATATCAAGCAAAACGGATAAAAATTCAGCATCGGATACAATACACATCATGTGTTGCCCAATCATTTATAATAAATAGTTTTTTATTTATAATAGTTATCACAACAAAAATTGAATGCCAACATCACATTTTATATAATTATGTTAACTGATAAATTAACAACTGAAAAATGATCGTAATTCTTTTTTTCTTTAAGTAATCTGACTAAACCTGTGATGTTTTTTTAGCGACCCTTATGGGGCTGTTGCGTTTGTCCTGTCCGTCCGTGTCTGTCTCCTTTAACAACTCCCGAACGGATTTCACCTTCGTGCTCAGAGATCCAAACACCGTAGGAATGGACTAAATATACAAATTCTTCTATTACAGAATTATTATTGTTAGTTTAGATCTGATTGTATTTTTAACGAAATAGAGCAATAAAGAAAAAGTGGAATTGTGTGACATTCTAAGTTCAGGCAATTAATTAAATATAAAATTAATTATAGAATTTTGTTTTTCTATATTTACTTTAATGTTTAAATAATTGCGGCATAGCCTAATGATCTAGGCGGATGCTTTTCACGAGACAGATGTATGGGAACCTGGGTTCGAATCTCGGCTCGGGGCTTGGATGTTTCTTTCTTCAGTGTTTGTTTCTCTCCCAAGTGTAGCAAAGGAATGGGAAGTCGACTGCACTACATACGTTAACATCTTTCATGGACAAGGTCAATAGAAGCCTCAAACCAACAAGTAGGGATAAGTATGAGTAAGTGACTGAGTGACTATCAGTAAATATTTAATTGATGTTGTTTAATTTGGCATTTTTGTAAAAGCTCTTAATTTGTTAAAAAGATACTCATGGAAAAAAATTCGCGTATCTTTGTCTCTGTGAATGATATTTGTAAAACGCTCTCCATAGATCAAACCGGTAGTCGGAACTCCATGAGTCATACCGTCTTAGACTCCAATGGTTTGTAGTTTAGGAAAAAAAGATTTAGGTAGTGATTGAGGCCATTTCCGGTTTTAGGTGACCGTTCATCTGGTTAAGAAAAAAACTGGCAGTCAGACAAAATTCGTGTCTATGTTCAGAAATAAATCAACTCTGCTCAGAACTGATTTGATCCTCCTATGCAATGTGGGGAATTACTCAGAGTCACCAGAATGAGATCTAGACATACTAAATGAACGCATTGCGGGCATCCCATGAAATCGTACTTTTCCTTTGAATTACAACAGCTTGAAGAAACGAGGTAATGAATTGTAGTTCACTTTTAGCTGATACATTGCAAACTGTAGTAAGTCACTTTGTTTTGTGTTTATTATAAATTCTTAATTGATTTGTTCACAAATTCTCTTAAAGACTCAAACGCAGTCTCTTAAAATCATGAGTTCTCTGATTCTCTGCTACTTTCTTCCTCCTTTTGTTTTCAGTGAAAAATAAAAGGAATAGGAAATATTTCAAGGGAAATAAATCGTTTATTTCGATTAGTTCAAGACAGTGGTCTGTGGATCTATCATTACGTTTGATAAATATCTTATTTTCTTTCAGATTGTAAAGATGAACTAAAAATGTTTGTTTGCATTAGAACTACAGTATTAGTATCACTTCATTATCATGATAATCACTAAATGGTGAAAGTTTTGAAAAAGAGTGACCGACAAATTATTTTATTTCTTCTGATTTATTTTGAATCAATACAATTTCGATCAGAAATATCAGAAAATCTTTTAAACAATCAAAAGTATTTGATTATTTTTATATTTATATGAAGAATTCACACTTTCAATTTTGGAAATAATGTTTTCTACCTAAGTTTAATTTCAACTCCATCTCTTATGTACAGAAGAACCCACTTCCCGGAATTCCTCTAAGGTGGTGGTTTTCATTTACATTGCTAGTCTTTATGTTCGACGTTTGTTTGTTCCTCTTTCTCATTTTCTTTGGTACCTGAAGAGAGTCTAGAGTTATTTTATTGTCGGTGATTCAGTTTGTTTAGGACTTATTGCGCGTTAGTTCTCTCTGCATTCCAGCAGTTTATAAATTTTTCAAACTTTTAAATGTTATTACAAATTACTTTTGTATCGATTTTTTTACTCTTAGCTGTAGTGTAAACATGATATTGCGCTTCATTAGCAAATTAAAAAAATCCACTTTTCGCTTCGGATGCCTGAAACCTAGGACCAAATGAGTGAAGACCTTCTGTAGCTACAACAAAACACAACAAAAATATTTTCTTTTTAACTTTTGGGACATTATTTGGTAAATTTCCAAATTTAGGGACTTCTTATAGATATTATACAAATAACTTACTGCTTCTGCAAGACGGAAGAAAATAAGTCCAATATAGATATACATACATTTGACTTTAAACTTTACTTAGTTCTAATTAAATATCAAATGTCAAATGAGATCGACCTTATCTTAGTGAAGGTCTTGAGAATATCCTTAAGAATAGCAATGTTTGAATTGGATGAAACATTGTTTTTTTTTTCCATGATTTCTTAACATTTCTGTCATCTTCTCATAACAGGTTGGAAAAGTTGGTAAACATATCTTTATTTATTTTTTCTCTTTATTTATGTTTGCTCTTGAACACCCTTTATTAACACTTATTTTTGTAATTTATTATCCTATCACTTTAAGCAGAGCCGTTTCTAGGTGTTCTGCCACCCTAGGTGAGAACTGAAAAATGCCGCCCCCTCCCTTTCAAATGACGCCCCCACCAAACAAAAAAAAACAATCTTCAATTCAACAACCAAAAAAAAAACGCAATCCTACTTTAACAACCAAAAAAAAAAAACCGAATCCGTCCTTCGGCCGCCCTAAAATCTTGCCGCCCTAGGCGGCCGCCTAGTCTTGCCTAATGGTAGAAACGGCCCTGACTTTAAGGTACTATTTATTTCCTAATAGCTGTTCGTATTGAACAACAAATAATCTTAAATGCAACCCCTTTAAATTTCAAAACACATCAGAGATATATCGTTCACGATCTTTAGATTATCTGCAAGTGTTCATTCGCTACCATTCGTTCCTATTCGACAAATGAATTTCCATAAACTTAAGATCAAAAATAACATTTATTGTCTAAGAGATCATAAGATAATGGATAAATAAAATTTGAATATATAAAAACTAACAATAACTATGGAAAATTGCATTCATTCAAAATGCCAATTTTTTTCAACGTCTTCCTGTTTTCTGTGCTAGATTCTATTGATACAATAAAGAAACTTTTGTTGTTTATCGATTCCTTGTGATACCATTGGATAGTGTACTTTAGAAGCCTTCAAATGACCTATACATTGTCAATGAAAATAATTTAATTTCTGAAGCATTAGGTATCAATGAAAATATGAAGGTTGAGTCGATTTTTCTGTTCGCCAGTGAATTTCTTTGTAAATAAATCACTTTTGTCAATTAGTTGAAGATAGTGATCTGT
>JAFIDM010114263.1:0-37307 GCA_023159025.1 Thereuonema tuberculata
TATTTCTTTAGTAATAAAACAATGACTTTAAATCTTGTAATTTTCTGTGGGATTATTTTTTTTAATTTTTTATATACTGTTATTTTATGTAATTAAATAATTTGTACAACATTATCTAAGCACCTGTTGACAGGATCTCTTTATGGGAGATCCTAACAGGACTTCAATATTGTATTAAAGAAAATAAAATTTATTTATTATTTTATTATTATTATTACTACTAATTTTTTACAGACTTATTCTCTATTAAAAATCTGTATGTAAGTGCTGCATTTATTTTAAATTTTAATTTAATGATATTAGTCTGAATTTGACATAAATTTAATTAAACATAAATTTTTAATACCAATTTAAAATTTTTGAAAATGATAATACAAATTTCTTTCTATTTACACATATTTTTTTTTCTTATTTTTTATTTTAGAATTAAAATCAAATTAAATTATTAATGACAAGTGAGAACCTATTCAATGTAGTTATTGAAAATTCCAATAACGATTAAAACAATAATAAGTTTTGCACCATCCACATCTTATCATAGCAAGAAAAAATCTACTTAATTAAATAAGAAAAATAAAGATCTAAAAATAAACAAAATAAAAACTTTTAAAGTGATTTCACTGGAATGCGCACTTATCTGCCAAGCCTATATTTCTACAGACAAATCAAAGCTTTCATTACATGTCGGCAAAATTAGACTTTGGTAATAGAATGAATATGCGAATTTTTCTTATGTTTTGCATGTTTTCTGATGAAGTATCATTCAAGAAAGTCTAAATGTATTTAACAGTCTTACATGATTGTTTAATAAATGTATTAAAATGTTAAATACATCTTTAAAATGATAGAAACATAAAATGATCATTTTAATTTCGAAATCGAAACTTTTCGTCTTTTCACCGCTAGGCGCGCTTCTATCGTGATAATAAATCACGTCACTTCCTGTGTTCGGAGATTAATTAAAAGCTTATAACTTTCGACCTAGAGATGAATCCGTTAAAATTTTGGTGTCATTATGTTTATTTTTTTTAAGCTAAACATTTTCATATACAATTGAAGATAATCTTTTTTTGACAATGAAGCGTGTCTCCAGGTGAGACAGAGATTTCACTGGTCTTTTCGTCAAATATTATAAAAAAAAATTCGTTTTCAACTATATTAACTTCATTGTCAATTAAGACCAATAAAAATGAAAGAAATGAAATGCTAGCAAAGAAATTGAAAAAAAAAAGTTGATGAAAATCAGATTTTTTTTTTCTTTTTTCTGAATAAGTGATTTTTTACCTGTGTTGTACTATCACGCTTGTTTTTTTTACATGTGCGTTTAATACTATCAGTTGTTAAAGGTTTTTGCAATATTTCAAGAGTCGTAATAATGAAATACATACGATGAATGAATAAGGAACTCAGTAAATTATCATCATGAGATGAATGGTAAGTGATTTAAAGAATTGTTTAAAAAAAACTGCTTCCAAATATTCCCGCCAATTCTATTAAATTCCGTTGAAATTGAAACCGTTCCAACCAGAAACAACAGAATTGATTGGATGGATGACCGTCATGGAACCATCATGACGCAAATAAAAAATACTCTTTCAGGCCTAATAAATATTGGAAAGAGACCCATTTACTTCAAATTGTAATATATGAAATAAAGTAGAAGCACATTCAACTCCAATTTATTTTTAAAGTAAAAAAAAAAGTGATAATTAATAGAAAGATTTTAAGAAAAAGAAAATTTTTGAAGTGCACGTAAACAAACAAAGGTTTTCGCACCCTGAGCTACCATGTCGGGAATCCGAGAAAGCTGTTTCAGCCTTATTAGGATTCCTCAGTCAAATTTACCTTGATTGCAGCTCATAATGCGAGACGAAGAAGAGTTTAACCGTCCCGGCTAACCAAGAGTAAATCTGACTGAGGAAGCCTAATAAGGCTGAAACAGCTGTCTCAGATTCCCGACGTGATAGCTCAGGTTGCGAAAACCTTTGTTTGTTTATGTGCTTTTCAAAATTTTTCTTTTTCTTAAAACTTTTTGATGCACGTTAAGCTTTTTATTTACATTAATAAAAACATTTTCAATAAAATCTTAAGAAAATACAAAATTATTATATTATAAATAAGAATGTATTATTACGTATTCGCAACTATAGAAAATACTAAAAAACAAGAATGTTTTCGTAATGTTTAAAAGATTCAGTTATGAATTTTAGCAACAGATGGCGCTTTTACATTCTGGAAGCATTAATCCATAAGGAAATGACGTCATCCAAAATTTTTTTTTAGTAAACTGAACTTTATAGGAATTAATACGAATTTGAATATAGTTTCTTTTATTTACAACGTTGTGATTAAGAATTCTAGATTTGAAAGAAAAATAAATAAATGTGTTACTGTACTACTACATACTTTTCTTGATTTTACCTAATTTTGATAATCAATGATTCGATGGTGTAGGATAATATGGCACTTGGTGGTTCTGGTCACTTCGATCATCCTTATTATCAAGATCTGACGCTCATTGAATTTCTCAGAAATATTGTTTGGTTGCAATACGATTCAACCAATGGATTGTTACGTGCTAACAAGTATTTGATGCTGACTATAAAGAAACAAGTACATACTTTACTCACGAGAGATTTACAGGAATATTTTTTATTTTTTTGTCATTTCTTACTTACTTGTCAAATTCTATTCTTCTTGAAATTTTCCTTCCTTTCTTCCTAGACAGCGATGCTAGTGTGGAAGCAGTGGACTGACGAGAACAGGACGACTGGGAAATCCGGAAATGGACCACAAAATATGACGACACCACGGGATGATAGACACCTCATCCGCATGGCACTGACGAACGTTCTTCTCCAGTGTTAGCAAACTATGGTACACAGGAACAGGTCTGACATTGCCTGTTTCCGCGGAGAGGACTGCGTGCATGCATTCTTCTGCGGAGGATTGTCTTGGGCCTGAACAATCGACGCCTCAAGACTACAATGAGCTCATAAACATACAGTATGCAGTGCAGTTTGGCAACATATCGTGTTTTTGGACGAGTCCCGCTTCAACTTGGATGTCAATGATGACCAAATTCGCATTAGATGACATCAAGGTGAGCACCAGCTAGCATTGTCCAGCGTCATACTGCCCGAACGATAGGCGTGATCGTTTGGGGAGCAATTGGTTATCATAGGCGATCTCTGCTACTACAGATTGTGGGGACTCAACAGCAACTGCGTACATCAGGGAAGCTGAAGTCGTACCCTTCCTTCAGCACACTCCTGGAGCTGTATTCCAGCTGAGGCATGGCCGACCACATGTTATCAGAAATGTCCAAGCCGTCTTCGAAGCAATACAGGTATCCCTTCTTCTCTGGCCTGCTCGAGCGACATGTCACCTACTGAACATGCCTGGGATAAGGTCACTTGGTAACTAGACCGTCATCGTCATCCAGCAATTAATCTCGCTGAACTGTGGACTCTGATAGAAGCAGCTTGGCAGGCGATACCACAGGAACAAATTCAAGGCCTGTTGGATTCGATGCCACGACGTACAGTACCTCTTATTGCAGTTCGTGGAGGCTTTACACCATACTGATTTTCTGCAAGTAGTGTTGTTGCATCTCTGAAAAATTAATCCTTTGTTTATATCATTGTTAGTAATGTGTATAATAAATTTCCTTCCATTCGGATGATTCCTTCATGGTGTTGCAATTTTCACAAACATGAGTGTATAGTATGACAAAACGAATATTAGCAGTTATATTTTTAATTATTTATTGTCATAAGCCCATGTGTAATGAAATGTCATGAAGAAAACGGCAATATTTTATTTTTGATAATGAATTTATTCTTTTCTTTTTGTGTGAAATCATAAAAAGCTTTTGCGAGGAAAAAAAAAATAATTTTTATTTTTTTATTAAGAAAGGAACACCTGCAATTAAGTAGCGTTCTTTCACACGACGCGACCAAGACGGCGCCGCCACGATCGCGCCGCCAGGTCGTTCTATAGATTTCAGTGGAGCCTTTCACACGTGGCGGTTTGGTCGATATTTAATTTATTGTTGGAAATAAGTTGAAAAAGGAAAAAAGAAAAAAATTCCAAAAATTTATTTAAATAAATATATTTTTTAAAATATATTTTTGAAGAAGATGTTATATGTTATTTATTGAAAGGCAAATAAGTAGGAAGGAGATTAGAAGAAAATATGGACCTAAAAAATTTATTTCTATAAAAAAAAATGTTTCAAAAATTTTATTTTTGAAAACGAACAGCAACCAATGAATCTGCATGATATTTAGAAAGTCTTAAATGAAAACTTTTTTATTATGATTATTTGATAGCACGTAAAAAAACATAATTTCAAATAATTTTTTAAAACAATTTTAATTTTTTTAAATTAGGCCTAACTATTGATCTTATAATAAATTTCTTAAACACAAATCATTATTTTATGAATTTTTTTATCATTTAGGTGTTCGTTAAGTTTTTTTTAAGTTGGATACATCGAGTACCATCTGATCAACTCCCCAAAAATTGCCTGGTTTTGAATTTTAATTTAATTAATTGTAGAATATTTTAATAATTAAAAACAAGAAAATAGAAATCCCAGATGCTTCACAAGTTCATATTTAAATTTTCAGAAGTTTAGCTATATTGGAAAAAGAAATATATAAAAGAAATAAGTCGCCGGAATTGGTTGAGTCACTTTAATGAGCTTCTTCGGTTGTTGGAGTGTTTAGCGGCGCTGCCGTTGATCGCTTCGTGTGAAAGGTTTTGGCAGCGCTGCCAGTAATTACTGGCGGCGCCGTCATGGTTGCGTCATGTGAAAGAGCGCTAATGAACCTGACACCTGGGCAAATAAGTCATTGAGCGCTCTTTCACACGATCGCGCCGCCAGGCCGTTCTATACATTTCATTGGAGCCTTTCACACGTGGCCGCTTGGTCGCTTCTGGCAGCGCTCCCTGCAGAGGTGTATTTACACGAGGGCTAATAGGGCTACAGCCCAGGGCGGCAACTTTAGGGAACGGCAAAAAAAAAAAAAAAATAGGAAAAAAACAAAAATTATATACTATTCAATAATATTAATATTCAAAAAAATATTAAGTGTCGTATTATAAGCAGAAAATGAGGGAAACATAAAATGAAACAGACATTTCCTGGCTGTTTGATGTGTCTGTACAGTATATGCAAACAAAGCGCAATTTTTTATTTGAATCAGAATGATTCATAATTTGGTTATACCTGTATTTAACTTTCTAATACATATCTTCTGCGACTGTTATGTACGAAATATATTCCAATTATTTAAATTAACTTTGATCTTTAATTTTCTGGGTTAAACAAGTTTTTACAACATATTTTTAGAATGTGTACTTAAGGAAAGGAATGCATCATTATGGGCCTTCATATATATGTATATATTTTCATACTCTGAGTAAGTAAATTCTAACGAATAGACGAGTTGTAAATTATCAGTAACTTAGCTCAAAACTAAACATAAACATCAGTGTAGTTTACTAGTGATACATCCAGACAGGAGGATCAGGAGGAAAGGCGGCAAATCTGGCATGGCCCATTGGCGGCAAAGTGTAAATCCGCCTCTGGCTCCCAGGTTTCTGTTCCCGACATGAGGCGATTTTTCAAGCCGCCAGGTGGCGGCGCGATCACCATCGTTCTATAGATTTCAGTGGATCCTTTCACACGAGAAGCGACTTTCGTTGCGACCAGAAAGTTTTTCTGTTTATTTTCGCCTTGAGAACTGTTGAAAAACACGATTAAAAAGAAATTACTCTTGAGAATGGAAATTATAAATTTTTTCATAATTTCGATAACTCTTCTAAGAAAAACGATAGAAAGCTGTGGCAAAAAACGTTATTTTCAGCACATTCTAAACTATATTTTATGTCCTATACTTTTTTACCATATATCTAACACAAATGGCTGACATTTGGAATTGAAATTTATGTTTGCTTTTGAACAAAAATCAAAGTTCCGGGTTTTTTTTGAGCAGTAAGGAATGAAATAGCAAAGCTATAAATTTTTTTGAGAAATGATACACATTCAAAGGTTTAGCAAAAAATATTTCAGCTCTGTTACCGGCTTCCTAATTAAGTTACAGCTTAATTTTTCATTTTTTTTTTCATTTTTTTCAAAGTTTGAGCCCCAGAATATCTGGTGGGGAATCTAATAAAAATTTGATATTTACAGTATAAAGAGAACTTTATGAGAGGTATCTGTGAAAAAATTTTTGAGTTTGATATTTGAGTTTGATTTTTGAATTAGATACCTGTGTTAGCTGAGAATTACCGCAACTCTCTGAAAAGGCAAAAATGCAAGAAACCCTAAAACAAAAATGGACGCCATTTTTAAACGAAATCAAATAAAAAAAAATAATATATATTATGAAGTACTAATGTATAGGGATAACAACAGTAAAAAAATCAATTTTTTTTAAAAAAGGTCGAGCAACTAGTGCTGGACCGTTGGTATGGATTGACTCTAAATGAAGTGCAAATGAATTTATAATTATATCAATAATTTTTAATGACTATTAAGACTCAAATTCATAGCAATTGGTAAGAGCGAAATTTTCCTGAAGCAAAGATAGCCACAATCAGACTTGGGATCCTGCAATAAACATACCGTAATCAGGATGCAATATGTCACACACACACAAATTTTAACATACTTTGACCAGCCTACATGGCTACTTAATGGTCGCATAGCAAAAAAAAAAATACATCAATCTTGTAGAGCCACATTTTTTCTTTCAGATGATACTATTCACAAGCAGATTCAGGTAGACTATTTTTTAATAATTGGCTTTAAACTTTGTAAGTTTTACCATGCGTGCCAACAGTGCCAAATTTGAAGAGATCCTGCAGGGAGACTTTAATTGCTATATAGTTGCAAATTTTGCAGTAACGTCTCTAGCTCAAGCATAGCGCTTGTTCAAAATTTCAAGTCCATACCTTTTTTTTTTGCCTGGAATTCGTTAAAATTTGAACAAAATTGGAGACATGATGGCGGGAACTTTTTTTAATTTTAGACCACTTGGCATGGAATGACACTACTGAGAAATTATAAATTTCACTGTTATTTTAATTCAAATATTATAAAAAAAAATTAGTTTTTAAATATATTGACTTTCAATTATGACCAATGAAAATTAAAGAAATGAAATGGTAGCAACGAAATTGAAAAAACAAAAGAAAGTTGATGAAATTCGTGAGTTTTA
This sequence comes from Thereuonema tuberculata, assembly GCA_023159025.1. Taxonomy (NCBI): domain Eukaryota; kingdom Metazoa; phylum Arthropoda; class Chilopoda; order Scutigeromorpha; family Scutigeridae; genus Thereuonema; species Thereuonema tuberculata. Next base: position 7,233 of record JAFIDM010114263.1, read on the forward strand.
CATGTGTTGTAATAAATCGATTTAAATCAGGGTTTCTCAACCTTTTTTTACCCATGGACCCCTTTTCCCCCCCTTTTTTCTTGGTGGACCCCTCATAGCTATTCGATAAAAGAAAAGCTTATTTTATTTTTCTCTAATAAAAAGGAAAGGGATTATATTAATAATCAAAGAAATAGTAAATGATTATGCTTTATTTTGAATGAAAACTAATTTAATGCAAATAAATTATTCTACAGTTAAAATATGTGATTCAATGAGATCCCTGGGGTTGATGCTGCTCAGCGAGTTTCTTTATATCTGGTTCCATCGATATTAACGATAGTCGAAGATCACCTCTTTTCACAATATCAAATCTATTGCGAACTTTTGATAAGTGAGAAACACGACTAAATCCTGATTCAACAAGGTAAGATGATGGAAAAGCAATAACGTAGAGCTGTGCTTTATCCCAGAGTAATGGGTACTTTGTAGCAATATCGTTTGTTTTCCATATATTATACTTCCCATCTTTGAATTTTGCACGCATTATTTCATTACTTTGTAATTCAATGAGAGGAAATGTCTTATCGGCAACATTAACTTCGAAAGGAATTGTCACCCAAGTCGGTATATCCATCATGAGTAGGTCACTAAACCGAGTTTGCATATTTTAGTGCTTATTTTCCAAATATTCACTATATAATACAAGGTCTTCATCGTGTAAATCGCTGCTAATCGAAGCCAAACAAGGAAACTGTTCAAATGCACGACGCCTGATATTATTTTTGTACAACTGTAATTTTCTCAGTAAAGCAATAACAGCACTTTTACTAGATATGAGATCAGAATCTTTTCCTTGGAGCTGTTTATTAAGTATATTTAATTTTTCAAATATATCTGATAAGTAAATACATTATATTTAGTTTCAAGCAGTTGTTCTCCAAGTTGAGTGTTAGCAAGAAATGAGATAATAGAATCCCAAAGTGCAATAAAACGTTGAAGACAATTCCCCTTTGATAGCCACCTCACCTCAGTATGTAATACAAGGCGCTCAAACTCTTCTCCATTTTCCTTACAGAATTCACGAAAAAGGCGGTCTCGGAGAGAATTTGATTTAATATAGTTAACCACTTTTATCACAACAGTAAGGGCATCATGCAGACGTCACTCAGTTTCTTTGCAACTAAGTGTTGACGGTGTATCACACAGTGAATACAAAATGCTTCGGGGACAGCTTTTTTCAAATGTGCAATAAAACCTTTGTATCTGCCTGTCATGGATGGTGCACCATCAGTTGCACTTGCAATTATGTTTTTGAGTGGAATATTGTTTTCCTTGAAATAAGTAACAACTTCATTAAAAATTGTTTCACCTTTTGTATCAGTGCTAAGACTTCTGGCAAAGAGCATTTCCTCTCTGGGCCCTTTATCATCTCTAAATCTCACATATGCTAATAGAATGGCTTCTTTATCTCTTAAGGTAGATTCATCAAGTTGAAGGGCAAACTGTTTTACTTGCAAATTAGCTATTAATTGTTTTTCTATATCCTCTGCCATTTCATCAATGCGTCGTGACACAGAAGAGTTGCTTAAAGGGATGGAATTAGTAATTTCACTTGCGTTTTGTTTTATAACTGATGAAATTACAACAGACAAAGCTGGAAAAATTACTGTTTCGCCAATATTATGGGATTTTCCAGCCTTTGCTATTATCCTGGCAATTTCGTAAGATGCCAGTAAACCATCACTCATTTTACTCACTTTGTTATTAAACATTTGAAATACTGTTTTACTTGCTTGAAAATCATCACGAAGTTTTTTAAAGTATTCTATTGGTTGATTTTTCTTGCCTTTGTGCTTCGTTTCTGGATGGATTTTTAGTTTGCACGGTTTCATGCTATCATTTGAAAGTACTTCCATACACATGAGGCACATTGGTTTCCTTTCATTCTGTGGTGATGGAACAAATCCGTAAGACAAATATTCAAGAATACTGTCGACACCTCTTCTTACTTGGAGCAGCCATGGGTTGTCTGTAAAAAATATAATAATTATATATATAGCTGTTACAACATATAGATATGTAGTGTGTCGGCGAACAGCCATCAGATGACATCTCACGTGGCTAAGAGAGAGAGAGAGGTCGGTGCAGTTGTACCGGAAATCATCCCTGCTACCTTCGTTTTGTTCTTGCCACTGACCGATGGTTGAGTAGATAGGCGAAAAAGAAATATAAAATAAATAAAGTTGGAAAGAATCATTCATATATATTCTCTACTTATTTCGGTATGGTGTAAATTATAGTAAAAATTTTATTTTGAGTAATAACAACCGTTCTGAAGTGGAATTGCTCCATCGACCACCAAAATATCACTATGGACCCCCAATTTGTAATTTTTTGCCTGTGGACCCCGAAGATATTACATGGACCCCCGGGGGTCCATGCGGACCCCGGTTGAGAACTCCTGATTTAAATGGTTGAATGAACTTAAAAGTAAATTAAAATTATATTCATATTTATATCAATCAATTTAATTATTTTTTAAATTGTTTAAATTATAAATATTTTTAACATAATTTTAAGTTCCTTTTAAGTTCCTTCCACCATTTAAATAAATTGTTATTTTGTAATATTTAATAATTTGTTAAATAGTAAAAAGGGAATTCGGTCTGTGAACTTTTAAAGATTTTATTTTATTAGTTCTTCTCCTGTACTTTATACAAAATCTGAAAAAGAAAATGGGTAGAGCTCAGAACCTGGGTTATTTTAATCAGTTTCATTAAGTTAATTTTTGAACGAGGAATCCCTGCATTTTCACTGAAAGAGAGTTTAACAAATTTATATTCTCTAAAAGATTGCAGTGGTCTAGGGAAAATTTGAATTTCCTTCTGTGGAAGCTTTTTCGTAATTAGAAACGATATTTTGTCAATAAATTTTTCTCTCTCTCGTAAAGAAAGTATTTATAAAGATATTTTTTAAGGGAAGTAAATTTGAGTTACCATTAGTGATAAAACAAATCATTTAATCTTATTATTTTTCCACTTGTTTTCTAAATTATCGTGAGTGACAAATAATTTTTAAATCGGGAAAAAATTTAAAAATAGCATAATTTGAGTTATTAGGTGTTGGACAATAGAAATCGTATTCACGGCGGAACTTCTATCTTAAATAACCTTCGTAGTACATACATTAAAACCACTAAGAACTCCGTTCCTTTATCCCTTCCCAGTCTTAAAATGAGGTGCTTTTCCCATAGACGTCATTAAGCAATGAATAGCTGAGAATATACTTGAGTGTGTTTTAAATTTTGGTATTTCACTCTCAGAACACTCAAACATTATATTCTTAAAATTTTTTTAAAGCAGAGCTTAGAACAATAAATCCACGGATTTTTCTATATATCTTTTTCTATATATTCAATTATTATCATCGACAGATTTCAATAAATTTCGATTTTTATTTACAATCTAATCTGTCATGAATTTGATTTCAAATTTTCTAGAAACTTTAATACCTTTCCGTTTTCTCATCTTTGAATTTCTCCTCAACAGTTGCTGCCATCAACAGAGACATCACGAAACATTCAGTCTTATCATCTCATATCACGAAACATTCAGTCGACTCATCTTACATCAGGAAACATTCAGTCGAATTATCTAACATCACGAACATTCAGTCGAATCATCTTACATCACGAAACATTCAGTCGAATTATCTCAAATCACGAAAAATTCAGTCGAATCATCTTACATTACTAAACACTCAGTCGAATCATCTCACATCACGAAACATTCAGTCGAATCATCTCACATCACAAAACATTCAGTCGAATCATCTTACATCACGAACATTCAGTCGAATCAACTTACATCACGAAACATTCAGTCGAATCATCTCACATCACGAAAAATTCATTCGAATCATCTCACATTACTAAACATTCAGTCGAATCATCTCACATCACGAAACACGCAGTTGAATTACATAAGGAAACATAAGGAATTTCACATAAGGAAAGATTCAGTTGAATCTCAGATCTCGAAACATTCAGTCGAATCATTTCACATCACATTTCAATAAAATTAATCAACTAGTTGTATTGAACATTAATTTATGGCTACTGATTGATTATAAAGGATAGTATTTTTTTGACTATCTGAAGCTCACTTACATTGCACAATCGCTTTTACACGTGGACTCCTAAACTGAGTTTACGCCAAACAACCTACATAAAATATATAATGATATATAGGTTCTTTGTTTTCGCATCGCAAAGACGCAAGGACATCTTCGACAGTATTTTGACTGTAATTGCTAAATTGCATTTCCCTTCGCCTTAAAAGAAAATAAATTTTCTCGTTTAAATTATTTGTAAATTACTACATTTACTACCCTTATCAAGACTAAAACGCCAGCTACGACTAGACTCACTCGGCTTCCAATAACCAAAAAGTACACAGAATTTCTAAGACATCGAGGGGTTAAAAGTAGAAAGCTTTATTTTAATCTCTTTTTGGTTAAGTCTTGAAAAGAGATGCAACAGAAATAATATGCACAACAATTTCTTGAAATGTATTTTAATTTCACTGAACTATGATCTGATTCAAGAAAATAAAAAAAAAAATAAGAATTTGGCTGAAGTGTATATTATTTAAGTAAGTATTGACGTTTACAACTGATAGTATTAGATGCACACGTAAAAAAATCACTTATTTATAAAAAAAGAAAAAAAAAATCAGAATTTCATCAACTTTTTTGTTTCAATTTCTTTGCTAGCATTTCATTTCTTTAATTTTTAATAGTCTTAATTGATAATGAAGTCAATATAATTTTAAAACGAATTTTATTTTGTAATAGTTGACGAAAAGAACAGTGAAATTTATAATTTCTGTCTCAGTATTATCTTTGAAAACTTTCTTGTTTCGATTTATTCATTTATTAAATTATTTATTTATTTTAGTGTCAGACCTGTTATAAATTTATTATTTCAATTATTATTTCGGCAATTTCGAAAACATTTCTGTTTTTGTTTTTAGAGAAATGAAAGCGCTCTTTTCATTATTTGAATGGAAAAGAATTTCCAAGTTGCAATCGACGTGATGTCAATTTTGATTGTAATATTAGTAACTTCACGATCATTTATTCATTCGAAACAAATAAAGTGAAAACAAGGCTTATTAGATCAAAGCAGAAATCAAAATTGAAATTTACTAAAAAGAGGAACGAATTCAAGTAAACGTATTTTAAAGCTGTTAAAGTATAATTTATAGTAATAATATAATTCATGAAAAATTATTAAAAAATATATATATTATTAGCTTACATCCGTAATATTTTATTGTAATCATAAAATTAGATAAAATGAATTAACTCTTTAATCTTCTAACTGCATTTCTGTTCTTTATGTTCATTTGTTCTTGGTAATTTTTTAAACGAAAATAAATATCTTCTTGAAACATGATTAGCATATTTCAAGACAATTCAAATCATATTTTAAGACAATTCAAATCATATCTATCATCAATAGCTGACATTCTAAGGTACATTTAATTTCGGACAGATTTTCAAATTTTATCTCCTTTTGTTAAGTTTCAGAAATATTCTTGATAATTTTTAAAGAAGTGGCAAATCAGGTAGAGAAGAAGGATTGAGATTGTGATAATTTTATAAAACAAAATGTTCGTATAAGATATTCAATCACAGAAGAGAAGAATATAACTTACATAAAGGATTTTTAGATTATTAGGTGACAACAGCTAGCAATCTTTTCATCTTCCTGAGAAAAGAAACCCTTTATTTTTTCTTAAAATTCCAATAAAATATACATGAGCCATTTCTTCTAGTTATATATTTGAAGGATCTTCTTTTCAATTATAATCTTCAGAAACTGTGAATTGTATTTTTTGTTTTAAAATAATTTCTTTCAATGATGTGGACTGATACTTTAGAATTTTAAACTTCTACATCAATCTATAAAGAATTAAGAGGTCAAATTTCTTTAAAAATCGGGTAAAAATAGAAAAGTGATTGTATGAAAAATCAGAAAAAAATTATCATTCCGTTTTAGTATCTTTTCAACATCTGAATCCATGTTCTTGAAATTGGCAAGTTCCGTAATCATGCCATATCTAGATGAAGATAGTAAACGTTTAAATGAAGTTTGATTATGATCAAATAATTTACTTATTATTTTTTTTGCTAATTAACAATTTCCCAAAATTCGAAAAAAAAGCAGACTTCAACAGACTCATCACTCAAAAAGAACAACCTAACATTTATTCTTTTCTTATTTTCTTTCTTTTATAGTTTACATTGAAGTTCCGTTAGTATTATTTTTCAATCCCATCCACAGGTGCTTTATTTAATTACATGAAAACATATATTTATTTAAGTAAATATCAAAAATTCATTTCATTCAGCTTCTTCTTTTTCCGCATTGGATTTTCATAATGAAGATTTGAAACAAATTATTTAAATACATGAATTAATCAGTAGTTACACATTATTACACATTTTTATAATTAAATGGTTTTTCCTTTTTTTAATACATTCAAATACTTATTAAAAAGTTTTTAAATTAAGTTATTTTTCGTGAACTGTTCATATTCAGTTTCAAAAATTGCATAATCTGACGTGTGAAAATGTAGCGGCACTTGTGGAGAGACAGGAAACGTTTGATCTAAACATCACCACATGTGGATGTAGTGATTGGTTTAGCGGCAATCAAAGAAACTTCAGAAAGCGTAATCCCCTTCTTTTTCGACCAGGGGGGAAGACATCACTGAAACGGTATTCAGCATTCCTATGATGAACTGATAAAAAAGAGATTCACATTTTATCTGATTGATTCCGTTTTAGTACCTTTTGAACATCAGAATACATGTTCTTGAAAATTTTTTGCTAGTTAACAATTTCAAAAAATTCGAAAATAAAAGCAGACATCAACAGTCTCATGACTCAAAAAAATTGAATAAAATTTATTCGATTCTTTTTTTTTCTTTTAGTTTACATTTAAGTCCTGTTTGCATTATTTTTCAATCCCATCAACAGGTGCTTTATTTAATTACATAAAAACATATATTTATTTAAGTAAATACAAATAATTCATTTCATCAGCTTCTTCTTTTTCCGCATTGGGTTTTCGTAATGAAGATTTGAAACAAATTATTTAAATACATGAATTAATCAGTAGTTATACATTATTACACATTCTTATAATTAAACGATTTCTTTTTTTTTATTACATTCAAATATTTATTAAAAAGTTTTAAACCTTTGTTATTTGTCGCGTACTGTTCATATTCAGTATCAAAAATTAAGGCGATACACCGGAATAATATGGAGAGTATTTAATGATGGACAGATAAAAAAGAGATTCACATTTTAAATGAAGTGATTTCAAAATAATTGGAAGAAATGAGTTTGAAATAATACTTTTGTAAAAATGTGAAGCAGGTAAAATGGGAAAAAAAATAAAAACAAAATAAAACAAAATTAATTACATGTTAATTCATTAATTATTTTTGACGTCGATTGTCGCTATTTTTGTATAATTTGTTGACCCTTCCACTGAATTTGATGCTCATGATATTTGTTTGTTTTTGCCTCTCTTTCCTCTCTCAATAACATTTGAACTTCTCTTTCAATCTTTTTGAAACATGACATGGACGCCATAAACATATGATTTTTGTGCTGAACAGACGCTCTTACGAGAAGACTACATAAATTCACATAGAAATGCATTAAAGCCAAAAAACCGATTCTTATGAAAGTTTTTACACAGTGAATATTAAATTTAGTAATCCAATTAAAGTCTACGAGAGCTTAAATCTGATTGAAATTATTTGGATTTAGACAACTTAAGTATTTGTGGAGTTAAATTAAAAATTTATTAAACATGAAAAAATATCTGTAATTTTAAAACATACGCAACCTCCTTCTCACCCACACAGATACAAATGGAGACTTTTCTATTTTGCGTTATAATTTAAAAGAAAAAAAAAGGGAAACAAAAATATTTTATGGAAAGTGTGCTTCAATTCCATTCAGGAACTTCTTGTTTATAGTTCTGGATAATCTAATGATTGTTAGTTTCTGAAAGCTGTGATTTGGAAACAAAGATGGTAATGAAGTTCGATCCTTCGTTTCACGATTTCTGTACTTATTAAGTCAATTTTTCTTAATCTTAGGAATAATTCATAATTCCTTTACTCGTTATTTTGTCCGAAAATTTTGAATAAAAATAACTTAACTACATATTGCAACTAAAGATATTGCTTATATTTTAGGATTGATTTTTATTTGATTTCACTTAAAACTATTTTTTTTTTCATTTAAAATTATTTCTCTTTGAAATATTATGACAGTTAAAGTAATGGCTTTCATGTAAATGAATTAGATGAAGAAGAAATGACTGTTTCTAAGTATTGCATGTATTATCTGACTGATTCCTCAATTAGATATGAAGCAATGGAATGAAAGGGAAAAAATACATTACACAGTTGTAATAAATAAATAAGTAAATAAAAGAAATCGTATGTTACATTTTTTAAAATTGCAACTAATTTTAGAAATGGGTCAAAAACGAAGGCACAACGCTAAAAGAGAACAGAATCGCACCCTGAGCTGTCATCGGAAAGAGACTGGGACGGACCATTTCGTCCTTTTTTGGACTCATCAGCCACCTAAACTCCACCGATGATAGACTCAGAAGATGGGAGAGGTTAAGATCCCGGTTCTCACTACCGAGAGAGGGAACTCCCCCCGAAGAAATCCTAACCAAAAATAAACAAAAATACAAAATACAAATGTTCCTTGTCCTGCAATCCGCTAGGCACAAAAGGAATTTAATAAAGGTGTTTAAAAAAAAGTATTTTTACAAATGTTTAATTTAACACCGCAAATATTTAAGTTGTCTGAATCCCAAAAATTTTAATCACATTTAAGCTCTCGTAGTTTTTAATAGGATAACTATAAGTACATTTAATCAGGGCTTTGGAGCAGACAAAATTTGCAATTGCTCCGCTCCAGCTCCGCTCCGACATGAAAATACTTGCTCCATGCTCCGCTCCGTGCTCCGCTCCAAGCTCCAAATACAATTTTTAAGTCGTATTACCAAAGATCAAATATTAAAAACAAGCAGTTTTTTTTAACTAGATTTTATTAATCATCATAATTAATTCTATAAAACAGAACAGCTGACAGTAAGTCATCTTTCATTGCCTATCTTGTATCGTTGACACCAATTTTAAGGCAGAAAATAATCGCTCGACACTTGCTTGTGTAGTGGGCATACTCGATGCAACTCGACAGGCAGCTTGAATTCGGTGTGGGTAACCGTCCATAGCTTCAAATGATGATTTTACTTTGAGCCTATCCATAATCTCAATTACATGACAATCTTGGTGAAAATTCTTCTCAAAGTCTTTTTCATTCGAATGTTGCATTTCTGAAACTCTCAGACGTTTTTCCAGCTTGTCCAGCTCTTTTTCAAAATCATCATCTTCTGAAGATTTGTCTGCTGAAATCGAAGTATTTGTTTTTCCTTTCTGTGATTGTTGAAAACTTACTACTCGATGGGGCTTGCTCGGATTCAATTATTGAGGATTCCAGCCTTTCACTCTCTTGCCTCTTATCAAAACGCTTAAAAATCTTTAGTTTTTCGAGTCGTCGGGCGATATTTAAAGTTCTTCTTTTGCTTTTGTCGTTTGCGACGAACTCAGTAAAATTCTATACTGAGGATCTACATAGACTCCGGCAAGAAAATGGGTGTTTTGGAAAAGATTTTCGTCACATTTTCGCATGGAGGTCAAAATTCCCATAGCAATTTTCCGCAATTGTCTTGGAGAAGTTTTGCAAGTTTTTGCCACTCCTTCTTGTAAACTCCCATGACAATTTACTTTAAAAATTATATAATTTTTAAAGTAAAATTTGTCTTTGTCAGGAGATCTCTTATATTGTTAGTTTCGTACCATTCAGCTTTAGTTAATATCATTTCTATGGCTCCAGCCGCAGCTACTTGTTCACAATAATGCTTAAAAACAAGTAGATGATCAACCATTGCAAAACGTTGAACCCCAATGAGTCACAGTATCCAAAGGTTGGGTTAGCCCATGAGTTTTTAGAAGAATACTGCGAATATTTGGGATTCGTAATTTAATAAAATCATTTAAATAAAGAAGTTACAAAAAATTTAAATAAAAGACAAGTATCAATAATAGCTTTTATAGACTTTAGCAAGGCTTTTGATAATATTGACCATAAAATTCTATTAAAAAAATTAGAAAATTAAGGTATAAGAGGAGATTTTCATGATCTTATCAAAAATTACTTAAAAAATAGAAAATCCAAAGTCAAAATAAATAATTTGATAAGTAAAACTTACAATGTTAAGAGAGGTGTACTACAAGTTAAAATTTAGGCTTTCTTTTTTTTTATTTTATATATAAATTCTATTAGTGATATTATTAAAAAGTGCAACACATTTATGCCGATGATGTAATACTAATTAGTAGCAACCAAAATCAAACTTTTACTTCAATAAATCTTCAACAAGATTACTCTTCAATAACAGTAAAATATAACATTTTGAATAGAGAAGAAAAATTTATTTATAATGTAGTCTTGAAAAATATATATAAATATAAAAACATCAGAGAAAAAATACCCTTCTGAAATCAAAACAAGACTTAGTTGGTTGAAGATTTTCAATATTCCTAATATAAACAATAAGTTTGAATTTAGAGTAAATGAATATACTTACTCAAAGATATTTAGGCAAATAAATGGGAATAATTATAATTGTAATAATTTTAGAGAAATCAAAAACCAATTGGTAGTCAATAAAAATGTAATAAAAACTTCTAATCTATTCTTTAACATTAATTAAATTTTGTTTTTGAAAAGACACCGTTAAACTTTCCAGCACCTATAAAACAGGAATAATTCTGTAATTACACCTAATAGGACTGGTAAACATTAAAAAAAAAAAATCTGGAGCACTGGAGCAGTCAAAAACTTGTGTGCTCCGGCTCCGCTCCAGCTCCGGGCTCCGCTCCAAAGCCCTGCATTTAATATTCACTGTTTTTTGGTTTTAATGCATTTCCATGTGAATTTATATAGTCTTCTCGTGAGAGCATCTGTTCAGCATAAAAGTCATCTGTTCATGGCGTGCACGTCATGTTTTAAAAAGATTGAGAGAAAAATTAATAATTTATTAAGGGAGGAAAGATATGCACAGACAAACAAATATCATAAGCATCAAATTCAGTGGAAGGGTCAACATATTGTACAAAAATAGCAGCAATATACGTCAAAATTAATTAATTAATTAACATCTAATTAATTTTGTTTTATTTTGTTTTTATTTTTTATTTCCCATTTTACCTGCTTCACATTTTTACAAAATTCTTATTTCAAACTCATTTCTTCCAATCATTTTGAAATCACTTCATTTAAAATGTGAATCTCTTTTTTATCTGTCCGTCATTAAATACTCTACATATTATTCCGGTGTACCGCCTTAATTTTTGATACTGAACATGAACAGTACGCGACAAATAACAAAGGTTTAAAACTTTTTAATAAATATTTGAATGTAATAAAAAAAAAGAAAACGTTTAATTATAAGAATGTGTAATAATGTATAACTACTGATTAATTCATGTATTTAAATAATTTGTTTCAAATCTTCATTACGAAAACCCAATGCGGAAAAAGAAGAAGCTGATGAAATGAATTATTTGTATTTACTTAAATAAATATATGTTTTTATGTAATTAAATAAAGCACCTGTTGATGGGATTGAAAAATAATGCAAACAGGACTTAAATGAAAACTAAAAGAAAAAAAAAGAATCGAATAAATTTTATTCAATTTTTTTGAGTCATGAGACTGTTGATGTCTGCTTTTTATTTTCGAATTTTTTGAAATTGTTAACTAGCAAAAAAATTTCAAGAACATGTATTATGTTCAAAAGATACTAAAACGGAATCATAATTTTTTCTACTTATTTTTATAAAATCACTTTTCCATTTTTACTCGATTTTCAAAGAAGTTTGATCTTTCAGACAGATAGAAATTTAAAATTTCAAAGTATCAGTCCACATCATTGAAAGAAATTATTATTATAAAAACGAAAACATTATAAATTCACAGTTTCTGAAGATTATAATTGAAAAGAAAATCCTTCAAATACATAACTTGATGAAATGGCTCATATATATTTTATTGGAATTTTTTGTGAAAGTATAGGGTTTGTTTTCTCAGGAATATGAAAATATTGCTAGCTGTTTTCACCTAATAATCTAAAAATCATTTATGTAAATTATATTCTTCTCTTCTGTGATTAAATATCTTTTTTTTATTAAATTATTACAATCTCAATCCTCTTTCTCTAACTGGTTTGCCACTTCTTTAAAAATTATCAAGAATATATCTGAAACTTGACAAAAGTAGATAAATCTGTCTGAAATTAAATTTGCCTTAGATTGTCAGCTTTTGACCATACGTATGATTTGAATTGTCTTAAAATATGCTAATCATATTTCAAGAAGATATTTCTTTTCTTTTAGGAAATTACCAAGAACAAATGAACGTAATGATCCGAAATGCAGTTACAAGACAGAGTTAAGAGTTAACAACAAAAGAGTTAATTCATTTTATCCAATTTCCTGATTTCAATAAGATATTACGAATATATACTAATAATATATTGATTTTTTTTAAGAATTGTACTTGAAATATATTATAACAATTAATTATACTCTACAGCTTTAAAATACGTTTGCTTGAATTCGTTCCTCTTTTTAGTAAATCTCAATTATGATTTCTACTTTGACCTAATAAGCCTCGTTTTCACTTTATTTGTTTGGAATTGAACAGATGATCATGAAATTACTAATAATACAATTAAAAAGTTGATATTGGTTTACAGTTGTAAAAGTAGTAAATATTTGAATATATGGTGAATGTTTTTTAGAAAACCTATTTAGGAATTCAGTTAATTTGAATTTTATCTCATGACATCAAGAATTGAAAGATCAGTTTCTGGTTGACATAAAACCATCAATACTCTTAATACACGTTGGAGCCACAGCATAATTCATTCTTAATTTAATTTAATAATTTTTTATTGAGCTTCGATTTTTCAAAAAAAACATGATTTAATAATAATAATAATAATAAAGATAATAATGTAATTCAAAAAGGTTTAGAGAAGATATTTTTCCAGGAGGGGTCCAAATCGCTGCATAGTAGGCAGCGTGATAGTTTCTATTTGAGCATGACGTCTCATCGATTGCAACTTGGAAATTCTCTTCCATTCAAATAATGAAAAGAGCGCTTCATTTTTTGACAAACAAAAACAGAAATGTTTTCAAAATTAGCGAAATAATAATTAAAATGATAAATTTATAAGAGGTCTCACACTATAATAAATAAATAAATAAATAAATAAATAAGTCGAGAAAAGGAAATTTTCAAAGATAATACTGAGACAGAAATTATTTGATACCTAACTTTAACTATAAATTTCACTGTTATTTTCGTCAAATATTGCAAAATGAAAATTAGTTTTTAATTATATTGACTTCGTTATCAATTAAGACCAATAAAAATTAAAGAAACGAAAGAAATTAAAGAAATGGTAGGAAAAAAATTGAATAAAAAAATTGATGAAATTCTTGAGATTTTTAAAATTTTTTCATTTTTATAAATAATTGATCATTTTACGTGTGTTGTTTTATCACGCTTGATTTTTTTACATGTGCATCTAATACTATCGGTAGTAACCGTCATTTGTAAATGTAGTAATATACAACGGTTTTAAACGAGAAAATTTATTTTCTTTTAAGGCGAAGGGGAATACAATTCAGCAATCACAGACAAACTACTGTCGAAGATGTCCTTATGTCTACTGCGCTGCATAAACAATGAACCTATATATATCATTATATATTTTTTGTTGTTTGTCTGACCTAAACTCAGTTTAGGAGTCCACGTGTAAAAGCGATTGCCCATCATAGGTTGGCTTCAGATAAGGTATATGGGCCAAATAAGGCCCACCAAACGTTTAAAGATTTTTGATATTTTTACTGCCAGAGTGAAAATTCTGAAACTTGTACTGAAAGTTAGTTTAAGGTGTGCTGCTATGAAAAAGTGAATTTAGAACTAGTGGTATTTGAAATTCTTTCTGGAATAATCTATATTACTAAAATCTTTTATTTCTCTGTCTATCTGTCTGTCTGTGTGTCTGTCCGGCGCAATTTTCTGTGCGAATGGAAAATAGAAATAATTTTTACGATGAAACATCCGCGACAGGAATCGAACCTGCAACCTTCTGATCTGAAGTCAGACGCCTTATCCATTAGGCCATAGGGACTACAACTCTTTTTATATATTTTTTTTTACTTATATCTCCTTTCCCTTCCCCCATCAATAAGGAATGTATTCAACCTTTTTTTTTGAATCTCAAGATTGTTTATTTATTTCCCATCCGTTAGTTTATTTGTAATTCGAAACTGACAATTAGAACTATAATTGCCGAAACGTTGCAGTATTTTAAATATTCTTACTTAACCAAATTATATGTGATATCGAAAAATAAGTGCGTGTACACGGCAGATGTTGAAATAAAGAAAATAGAGTCAATAAAGAAAGAAGCACTCTTTTTTTGAGGTGGAATACCGAGAAAATCACTATTTGTATCTCCAACATCATCAATATTTGTTACTCAAACGCCACTGAAAAGTGACAACCTATAGTACTAAAATCTTTTATTTCTCTGTCTGTCTGTGTGTCTGTCCGGCGCAGATTTCTGTGAGAATGAAAAATAAAAAGAATTTTTTCAATGAAACATCCGCGACAGGAATCGAACCTGCAACCTTCTGATCCGAAGTCAGACCCATTAGGCCATGGAAACTACAACTCTTTTCGTATTGCTTTTTTGACAAAACTGAACTGACTTTGACTGAAAAGTAACAATCTATATTACTAAAATCTTTTATTTCTCTGTCTGTGTGTCTGTCCGGCGCAATTTTCGGTGCGAATGGAAAATAGAAATAATTTTTACAATGAAATTTCCGCGACGGGAATTGAACCTTCAACCTTCTGATCCGAAGTCGGATGTGTTATCCATTAGGCCATAGGGATTACAATTCTTATCGTATTGTTTTTTGACTTATATCTCCGCAATTGTTGTGTTGTTGTTGTGCCCCAATGTTAGTGCAACAATGGAAAACGGTTTTTCATTTTTTATTGTCACGAGGAAGTCGACAAATTCAAAATGAGTATTATTGAACTTCAAAATGTTGCGTTAACTGCTTTCTTTGAAATCGAGTTTTGTTAGAGTATTTTAAATTTTATTTTCTTCTTATTATTACTTTTAATAATTGAATTGTACCTTATTAATATATTTTTGTAAAAACAACTCAACTTATTGATTCACGTGTTTTTGAAATTTGTTTAAGCTTCCAACTATTTTGTTTTGTTGTACTTATTCCAATTTTATTATGTTGAAAAAGAGATGGCTTGAAAAGAGTCTTCAAAACTTCAAAATGATGCTTTAACCCCTTTCATTGGAATCGATTATTCTTGGATTATCTCATATAAACCATCGTTTTATCATCGATAATCAATTAGTATCGAAATGGACAGCAAGAGAAAGGATGAGATCTTTTCAAAGAACTGTTAATAATGTTGTAATCTCGGCCATTCTTGACTACAGATAAAATTTGTCTGAAGTCTCCGCCAAAGAGGAAAATTTGTCTAGATTCACAAGTCATCAGAATTCGGTTATCCTGACTCGAAAGAATAGTTACAATCAATTCGTCGCGAGGAGTATCGTATATAAGCTATGATCTTCATTTAACATCTAAATCAACCAACGTCCATCTAAAAAAATCTCTTCTTCAAATATCTATAACGAACAATCTGTACACGGAGATGGCCTAGTACAGTTTTAAAAATGTAACTAATGGGCCTTATTTGAGCTCCCTATTCCAAATAAGGCCCACTACTTGTCCCAAATAAAGCCCATGTGTAGCTAAACAATAAATAAGGAAAAAAAAAACCAGAAGGCAATTAAATTAGAATAATTATATTTATATCAAAACAATTATATATTTAAATTTTAATCCAGTAAAATGCAGGGTGTTTCAGCATTCCCTCCGGCATTCCTAAGATCTGTGGCTCACAGGCAAACTCGGCCACAGGGACAAGAGCTTAGCAGTGAAAACAGCCAATTTCAACATTGATTTCTGGACTAAATATTAAGCTACAAATTAATAATTAATTAGTAATTAATTTATAAATTGTGAATTTAAAACTAGATTTGATGATTGTTTTTATATTTTTTCTCATTATATAGATATTACTTTATATTATAGAATGTGCTTATGAGGCTCATAATATGAAAACATACACGATAGTTGATGGGCCGTTTTTGGTTCATCACTGGAGGGCCTTATTTGGAGCTTCCTGTTAACCAAAGCTTTCATTCATTGATTTACTAAAAAGTATTTGAATGCACGTCAACTGGAAAATATCAAATATACCATTTTATTCTACTCATTACACACTTTCAAATGACATAAAACATGTTTATGTGCATTACGTTGCCAACATATGCAGACGATTTATCACATTAAGTTGAAATAGTAAAGACAAAAGCTTCAAGCGACTTTTACTGTTCAACTGATTATCCGCTTCAACGGGCCTAATTTTTGATGTAGCCGCTAGAAGCCAGGACCTGTCTGAAACATAACTAATCTTGGTAAATTGTCAACGTTCTATTAATAAAACGAAGGATGGGCCGTATTTCAGACCTGGCCTTATTTGGCCCATGTACCTTAATCGAAAAAATACTATCCTCACTACATAAATATCAAAATCAATCAGCAGCCATGAAGTAACATTCAATACAACTAATTGATTAATTTTCTTGAATATAGAAATTGTGATGTAAGATGATTCGACTGAATGTTCGTGATATGAGATTCGACTGAATGTTTCGTAATGTGAGATGATTCAATTGAATGCTTCGTGATGTTAGGATGATTCGACTGAATGTTTCGTGATAAGAGAAGATTCGACTGAATGCTGCGTGATGTGAGATGATTCGACTGAATGTTTCGTGGTGTGAGATGATTCGACTGAATTTTTTGTGATGTGAGATGATTCGACTGAATGTCTCGTGATGTGAGATGATTCGACTGAATGCTTCGTGATGTGGGATGATTCGACTGAATGTTTTGTGAAGTTAGATGATTCGATTGAATGTTTCGTGATGTGAAATGGTTCGGCTGAATGCTTCGTGATATGAGATGATAAGACTGAATGTTTCGTGATGTCTCTGTTGATTGCAGCAACTGTTGAAAAGACATTCAAAGATGAGAAAACGGAAAGGTAATAAAGGTTCCAGAAAATTTTCAAATCAAATCCACGAAAGACTGGATTGTAGATAAAATTCGAAATTTATTGAAATCTGTCAATGATAACAATTGAATGCATAGAAAAATATTTATTACCTTGATTTCTTGAAATAAATCCTAATTTTGTTCTAAACTCTGCTTTTAAAAATCTTTAGAATATAAGGTTTAAGGGTTCTGAGAGTCAAATACCAAAATTGAAAACAAACTCAAGAATATCCTCAGCTATTCATCGCTTAATGACATCTATGGGAAAAGCAGCTCATTTTAAGACTGGGAAGGGGTGAAGGAACAGAGTTCTTAGTGGTTTTAATGTATGTACTAAAGAAGGTTATTTAAGATAGAAGTTCCGTCGCGAATTCGATTTCTATTGGCTAGCTCAATGACGTCATCTTGATTGCAGAGCAATTTAATGGGCCAACATCTAATAACTCCAATTATTCTATATTTAAATTTTTTCCCGATTGCAAAATTATTGTTCGTCACTCACTTACAGATTGTGAGTGAAGTATCGGAGAAGAACTAATAAAATGAAATCTTTAAAAGTTCACAGACTGAATTCTTTTTTTACTATTTAACAATTATTAAGTATTACAAAAAAAAAATTTAAATGGTGGAAGAAACTTAAAAGGAACTTAAAATTATGTTAAAAACAACAATCAATTTAAAAACAATTAAATTCTTTGATATAAATATGAACATAATTTTAAGTTACTTTTAAGTTCATTCCATTTAAATCAACGATTTATTACAACACACGTGGCCACTCAAAAAGTCAACCTCACGTCCTCGTCGTGGGTGGCGGGCAACATCGTAGGCTCTAGATAGATTATTGATAGTTCCAGATAGATAACTATAGATGGCTAACGAGGCTCTGGTCTCCGAATCTAAGGTGTAAGGCATCGTGCCGATGGATGTATGGCACTACGGGGTAAAATAGTGTCATGAACGATCCCTGTGGGTTGCCTGGCGACACCCAGAGTATTTAAACTACCTAAAACAGTGCCTTCCAGGCAGATATGGGGATATGTGCCAGGTGACTGCTTTTTTTCCCCAATTATATAAACATCGTATGGAAAAATTACAAAAGAAAAAAACCCTACGGTCGAGGACCCTCAGAGGAACTCGAACGGTAATGAAACACAAGGGTGAATTTAAACTATGAAGATTATTCAAGTAAATATACAGCACAGCAAGGCAGCAACCGGAACACTTTGCAAATTCATCTTTTAAGAAGCTGTAGACATCGTCTTCATCCAGGAACCTTGATGTTACAAGGATAAGGTTAAAGGATTAGGAAATATTGGGGGAACTATCATTGCATGTTCTAACAATAAACCACGTACTTGTACATTTAATAAAAAGAATATTAAGTATTTTACTCTGACTGAATATTGCACCACTGATTTGGTAGCAATTAAAGTTATGTTTAACGATAAGGAAAAACAGAGGGATGTTATATTTATCTCTGCTTACTTTCCTTATGATTCACCTGAACCTCCACCTGCTGAGGAGTTTGTTAAACTTGTTAACATGGTAAAGGATAAAAAGGAAGAACTCATCACCGGTATTGATGCCAACGCACACCACATTATATGGGGGAGTAAAGACATTAATATCAGAGGTGAAAAACTTTTAGAATTTATAATCACTTCAGATTTACAAATTCTTAATAATGGTAACACTCCTACGTTTTTTAATAAAATTAGAGAGGAAGTTATTGACATTACCTTAGATACTCCTTTTGTTAGTACCAAAGTGAAAAATTGGCATGTATCTAATGAGATGACCTTTTCAGATCATAAATACATTAGCTTTACCCTAGAATCAAGTTATCTTATAACTAAATTCTACAGAAATCCTAAAAATACTAATTGGGACTCTTACAAAGATGACCTTAAAAATAGTATTGGATTTTGCCCACAACGGATTAAATCTGTTGATTGTAAAACAATCTATTATCTATTCATATCATGCGAATTGTCCCGAGATTAAGCTCAAACTACCTAGACGTGTCTCTTGGTGGGATCAAGAGCTAACTAATCTCAGAACACGCACTAGAAAGCTGTTTAACGCAGCTAAAAGAAACGGTGAATGGGATTTTTATAAACAATCACTCACTGAATATAATAGAGCTTTGAGAAAAGCTAAACGAAAATCATGGAGGAAGTACTGTGAGGAAATTTCTAATGTGCCTAACAGTTGTAGACTCTATAAAATTTTAACAAAAGAACCTAATCTTAGATTAGGGGATGGAAGTTATACTACGAATGGGGAAGAAACATTTAAGGTCTAACAAGTGTACAAAAATTTACCAGATTCTTTCGAGATTGATCGGGACGGAAACGCAAACTCGCTAAATTTAAACTTGGGGTCTCATTTTAGAGCACCCAAGGAAAATTGGCGGACTGCGCGACTGGCCATCAATCGATCAAAGGTAGAATGGGCAGTATCTACTTTCAACTCTTTTAAATCAGCTGGATTAGATCAAATCTTTCCAGCCCTTATACAAAAAGGAATAAGCTTTCTAGCTACACCTCTTTGTAATATTTTTAGAGCAAGCCTAGCACTGGGGTATATTCCATCTCAATGGAGACCAGTCAAGGTTGTGTTTATTCCCAAGCCGGGTCGATCTTCTTATGTCGACTCCAAAGCTTTTAGACCAATTAGCTTAACATCTTTTCTTCTGAAAACTATGGAAAAGCTAATTGATAAATATATCAGGGAGGGTGTACTTAGGACTTATCCAATACATCCAAACCAATATGCCTATCAAGTTGGGAAATCAACTGAGGCGGCTCTTCATAGCCTTGTCTCTATTGTCGAAACAACACTTGAAAACAAAGAAATAGCTCATGCAGCTTTTCTTGACATTGAAGGAGCATTTGATAATACATCCTTCTTTTCTATCGATAGGGCAGCACAAAAACATGGTATTGACCCGACCACGTGTGGTTGGATAAATGCTATGTTGAAAAACAGAACTATTCATACTTACATTTATGAAGATACCTTACGAGTTTCGGTGACCAGGGGATGTCCGCAGGGAGGGGTTCTTTCACCTCTCCTGTGGAGCCTGGTGGTTGACGAACTTATTGAGGGACTAATAAAGAAAGGTTTTATACTCAGGGATTTGCGGACGACATTGTGATCATTGTAAAGGGTAAATTGCCTAACGTGATTTCGGGTTTAATGCAAAATGCACTAAGTACTGTAGAAAATTGGTGTGACAATATTAAATTATCAGTAAATCCCAATAAAACGGTTCTTGTTTCTTTCACTAAGAAAAGGAATTTAGAGGGTCTTAAAGAATCTATCCTATACAACAAGAACATTAGATTATCCAAGGAAATTAAATATCTGGGCATTACCCTAGATTCTAAACTAAACTGCAACTCCCGTATTAATAAAACTATCAATAAAGCATACATTGCCTTCTGGTCATGTAGAAATGCTATTGGAAAAACATGGGGATTAAAACCTAGTGTTATCTATTGGATTTACACAATGTTTATTAAACCCAATATATTATATGCAGCTGTAGTTTGGTGGACTAAAGGTAAACTGATTACAACCTGGAACAAACTGAACACCTTACAAAGACTAGCATGTAAGGGCATTACTGGGGCTATGAGGACAACCCCTACTGCCAGTATGCAGGTCCTTCTTGATTTACCCCCTCTTCACTTGGCACTTGAAGCAGAGGCAAGAGCGACCGTACATAGACTTAAAATTAATAATCTGTGGAAACCACATTATTGTAATGTGGGACATGCAGCCCTAACTAGGGACATTTCTAATGAACCATTTTTACAAATGAACTCTGACAAAATGATACCTAGAATATCTTTCACAAAACTTTTCCGCATTATCATTCCTTGCCAAGATGAATGGAATAATGACAAAAAAACCACCGATGTCAATGGAGTAATCTGGTATACAGATGGTTCTAAACATAATGGGAAAACCGGAGCTGGAATCAGAGGAATGAAACCAAGGATGGACATAAGTCTAAGCCTAGGGGTCTACTCAACAGTATTCCAAGCGGAAACATATGCCATTCTACAATGTGCCTATGAAAACATAAAACGTAAATATAAAAATAGAAATATCTATATATTTACCGATAGTCAGGCAGCTCTTAAAGCCCTGAATTCTCCCAATACCAATTCTAAATTAGTATGGGAATGTAAGCAAACCCTTAATAGTCTTGCTGAACATAATTGGGTAAACCTAATATGGGTACCAGGACATAAAGGGAGTGAAGGTAATGAGCTAGCACAGTGTTTCTCAACCTTTTAGTACTTGCGACCCAATTTTCAATCACAACTCTCATCGCGCCCCCCCCCCCCCCAAAAAAAAAACAACCTCCAAACCTATCTGTTCCACCAAAAAAAAAAAAAAATAAATAAACCTTCAAACCTATCTGTTCAACCAAAAAAAAAAACCTTTAAACCTATCTGTTCAACCAAAAAAAAAAACCTTCAAACCTATCTGTTCAACAGATCTTCGATATGCTCGCGCCCCCCCTTTAGTTGTTTTCGCGCCCCCCTAGGGGGGGCGCGCCCCACAGGTTGAGAAACACTGAGCTAGCAGACAAACTAGCAAAAAAAGGAGCTGAAACCTTGTTCATTGGACCTGAACCAGTCTGTGGGATCTCTATTGAAACCACTAAAACTGCAATTCGGGACTGGGCAAGAAGACAGCAAAAGACCTATTGGAGTAATCTTCCAGGGCAGAAACACTCAAAGCTCTTTATTAAAGAACCTTTAAGGAAAAGAGCCAGGGAACTTATTAGTTTAAATAAGAACCAGACTAGAATCTTGACAGGACTCTTTACAGGTCACTGTCACTTAATGAAACACCTTTTTAATATAAAAATAGTTTCAAATTCTACTTGCAGAAGATGTGGAAAAGCTGATGAAACAGCAGCACACATACTATGTGAGTGTGAAGCGCTTGCGAGCACTAGACACAAGTTGATAGGTATGGGTTTTCCCAATCCCTCAAACTATGTGACGATACCCCTGCATAAAACACTACAGATTGGTAAAATCCTAGGACTTATGCAGAGTTAAGGACATTGGGATACAAAATAGGCCTTTTGATGCCGCAGTGTTAGGGACTTTATAGTACCCCATTTTATGTTATGTTATGTTACAACACACGTGAAACATCACTTATTTATACAAATAATAAAAAAAAAAAAAACTCACGAATTTCATCAACTTTTTTTTGTTTTTTTCAATTTCTTTACTACCATTTCATTGCTTTAATTTTCATTGGTCTTAATTGAAAACGAAGTCAATGTAGTTAAAAACTAATTTTATTTTATAATATTTGAATTAAAATAACAGTAAAATTTATAATGTCTATCTCAGTATTGTCTTTGAAAAGTTCCTTTTTTCGATTTTTTTATTTATTTATTATTTTAATAATTCAAATATTATTTCGCATTTTTTTTTCCAAAAATGTAGCATTCTATTCTTTATTTGAATATAAATGAATTTCCAATTTGCAATGCATATGACGTCATGCTCAAATAAAAAATATCGTGCTGCCTTCTACCCAGAGTTATTTGGACCCCTCCTGGAAAAATATCTTATCTAAAGCTTTCAATAAACACTTCATGGACTGTATTCAAATCTATATAAAAGATCTTTTTTTTTGAAGAAAAGCTTTAAAAAATTCTTTTGGTGCGATCCATAAAGGTCTTCTCTCGCTACAACATGTGTTAAAAGTATTGATGGTTTTGGTTGTTATTCTTGAAGCCATTAGATAAAATTAAAATTAACAGAATTCCTAAATAGATTTTCTAAAAAACATTCACATTATTTACAAGTATTTACTACTTTTACAACTGTAAACCAATATCACCTTTTTAGTTGGAATATTAGTAATTTCATGATTATTTATTCAATCGAAACAAATAAAGTGAAAACGAGGTTAATTGATTCAAAGCAGATATCAAAATTGAAATTTACTAAAAAGAGGAACGAATTCAAGCAAACGTATTTTAAAGCTGGTAAAGTATAATTTTTGGTAATAAAAGAATTAACTTTTGATTTTGTTTCTGCATTTTTCTAAGGTCAAAACCAGACAATCTAAGGTAAATCTAATTTCAGACAGATTTTCAAATTAGATACACTTTTGCTAAATTTTAGAAATCGTCGTGAAAATTTTTGAATGAATGTCAGAAAAGTAATGACTTGGATAATAATGATTTGAGAAAAAATAAAAATATGTGTTTTCATAAGATATGTAAGCACTTAAGAGAAGAATATAATAAGAGATTTTTAGATTATTAGAAATAAATAGTTAGCAAAATCATCTTCAAGAGAAAAGATACCCTATATTTTTACTAAACATTCAAATAAAATATTCAATTTAAAAAAAAAATATTTTGTAATATATAATAATTTGTTACGTAGTAAAAAGGGAATTCGGTCTGTGAACTTTTAAAGATTTTATTTTATTAGTTCTTCTTCGATACTTTATACAAAATCTGAAAAAAGAAAAACAAAAAAAAAGAAGTATAGAGCTCAGAACCTGGGTTATTTTAATCATTTTCATTTAGTTGATTTTTGATCAAGGAATACCTGCATTTTCACTGAAAGAGAGTTTAGCAAATTTCCATTCTCTAAAAGATTTCCGTGGTCTCGGAAAACTTTGAATTTCCTTTGTGGAAACTTTTTAGTAATTAGAAACAATATTTTGTCAATAAATTTTTCTCTTTTAATTACATGAAGAAAGTATTTACAAAGATATTTTTTACGAAAAGTAAATTTGAGTTACCATCAGTGATAAAAAAAAATCATCTAATCTTATTATTTTTCTAATTGTTTTCTAAATTATCCTAAGTGAGTGAGAAAAAATAATTTTTTAATCGGGAAAAAATTTAAATACAGAATAATTGGAGTTATTAGGAGTTTGACCATTAAATTCCTCAGCAATCCAGATGACGTCATTGAGCTAGCCAATAAAAAGAAATTCGCGACGGAACTTCTATCTTAAATAACCTTCGTAGTATATACATTAAAACCACTAAGAACTCCGTTCCTTCACCCCTTCCCAGTCTTAATATGAGCTGCTTTTCCCATAGACGTCATTAAGCGATGAATAGTTGAGGATATACTTGAGTGTGTTTTAAATTTTTATATTTCACTCTCAGAACCCTTAAACCTTACATTTAAGATTTTTTAAAGCAGCGTTTAGAAATAGATTAAGCTTTATTTCAATAAATATTTTTCTATATAATCAATTGTTATTGTCTACAGATTTCAATAAATTTCGATTTTTATTTACAATGCAATCTTTCGTGGATTTGATTTCAAATTTTTCTAGAACCTTTAATACCTTTCCGTTTTCAACTGCTTGAATGTCTCTTCAACAGTTCCTGCCATCAACAGAGACATCACGAAACATTCAGTCGAATCATCTCACATCACGAAGCATCCAATCGAATCATCTCACATCACGAAACATTTAGTCGAAACATCTCACAGCACGAAACATTCAGTCGAATCAACTCAAATCACGTAACATTCAGTCGAATCACATCACATCACGAAGCATTCAGTTGAATCATTTTACATTAAGAAACATTCAGTCGAATCTCACAATACGAAACATTCAGTCGAATCATCTCACATCACGTTTTTTTTTTTTTTTTTTTTTTTTTTTTATTTATTTATTTTTTTTTTATTTACTTATTTCTTGCAAATTTAAACATTACAGTCCTACTAGGTAAACTCACGTACCTGTGATGTAGGTGCTGAGAGTAGTTAAGTATGATAGATAATAAAGAATACATTAAGTAAAAATATTACAAACAAAAATTAGAACAGTACATAATTAGAGTGGAGTAAAAATATTATATGACAAATAAGACCAGTACATAATTAAAATGAATTAAAATATTATGTAAAAATAACAAAAGCAACATGAATAAGATATAAAATAAAACAAGATATAAAGATATAGTTTCTTTAGCTTTTTCATTTATATGTTCCAAATTATTTTTTCGTTGATTATTTTTTCTATTAGAAGATTTTTTAATTTTCCGATATTTTTTACATTATATATCTCAGGATCTAACTGGCTGAACAGTTTCATTAAAATCCTGTTATTGTTTCTAAGGCCGTAATTATTTTTTGGATTTTCATACTTTAATATATTCTGTAGTTTGCTACGAGTATTTGTTATGTTAGGAACTGTCTTTATTTTATTATTTACATTATAAAAGTTTTTTATTAATAGTGTATAGGTAATTTTTTGTTTTGGTAATAAAATGTTGTGTTTGATTCTTAATTGACGTTTCTGATGTTCGTTTAGAGTATTATATTTTGAAAAGATTAAATTAAATATTTTCTTTAAAAGCCTTTCAATGTTTTTCATTTCTGTTTTGGTGATATGTATCCAACAAGATAGTCCGTAGTTTAATAGAGAGTCAACGAAAGCCTTGTAAATAATAATTTTTTGTTTGAGTGGAAATAAGTTTTTAATGTGGTGAAACATGTAAGTAAAAGTGTTTAGTTTTTTTGTAATTTGTATATAATGATTTGTCCATGTGAAGTTATTGTTTATGTGAATACCTAAATATTTATATACATTTATTACATCTAGTTTACTGCAAGAGCAGTTTATTGAAAGATAGTTTTGTCTGTAACAAGAGTGTTGATGTGATTTGATTTGTGGAAGGTCCGTCAGGCTTTTGTTTTTTGTTTTAATCAACATTAGTTTTGTTTTATCATTGTTTATGTGCATTTTATTATCATGTGACCATTTCGTTATTTTATTAAAGTCTTCTTGTAGTCTATTCTGAGCTGTTGATAAATCTTTGTGTGTGTTCAGTATTACAAGATCATCTGCATAGGCATAGGCCGTTGATGTTTGTAGTTCTGAAAAGAGGGAATTTAAATATAGAATAAATAGAAGAGGTCCAAGATTGGAACCTTGTGGAATGCCAGACTTAATGTTGTAGATCTTACTTTGTTTTGTGTTTAATTTTATTCTGAATTTTCTGTTTTTTAAATAGTTTTCTATCAATTTATTGATTTTGCCTCTTATTCCTAAATTATGCAATTTCTTTATTAAGATATTGTGATTTACGCGATCGAAAGCTTTACTGAAGTCAATGAAAATTACTAAATTATATAGGCTTTTATTCAGATTATGATTTATAGTTTCATTAAAGTTATTTAGAAGGTTGACAGTGCTCGAATTTCTTTGATAGGCATATTGTTCTTTTTTTAGTATATTGTAATTTATTACATAGTTAAAAATTGTTTTTGATAGATAGGATTCTATTATTTTTGAAACGTTTGATAGAATTGAAATAGGTCTATAATTTTCTGCGATATCTGCTTTACCCTTTTTATAAATGGGAATGATTTTGACAATTTTCCATGCTGATGGATAAATACTCGAATTGAACATGATTTTAAACAGCTCACTTATTAATTCGGCAAAAATCTCCTTATGTTCCTTTATATCTTTTGTCTTAATATTATCAATTCCCACTGAATTTTTGGTTTTCATAATGTCAATTAAACTAATTACTTCGCTTATATTTGGTGGAAAGAATGCCATCGATTGAAGTTGACTGCTTGTGTTATCTCTGTGCTCCTTTAAATCGCAATTACAATTTTCATTGATATTTTTCAG
The DNA here is from genome assembly GCA_023159025.1 of Thereuonema tuberculata. NCBI lineage: Eukaryota > Metazoa > Arthropoda > Chilopoda > Scutigeromorpha > Scutigeridae > Thereuonema > Thereuonema tuberculata. Next base: position 34,304 of record JAFIDM010114263.1, read on the forward strand.
TCTGAACGTTTTACTTAGTTTATCATTTGCTGTTTTTATACCATGCTTTTGTATGAATCTATCGATTTGTGTGTTGTCTTTTGATTTGTTTTTTTGATTTATTTCTGAATTGATAACAGTCCAATTTTTTGCAGTACTGTTGTTATTAATATTTAATGTTTTATGATAATGATTGTTTTTGGTTTTGTTTATAATATTTTTTACCCAATTTCTTTTCTTTTTGTACTGTTCTTCGTATTTTGTGTTGGTCTTGTTATTTTTGTATTTTTTAAATAATTCATCTTTTTCTTTTATGTGTCTATATATATCGTCTGTCATCCACTGTTGTTTGTATGAGTTATGTTTATCATTGTTTCTTCTACTTTCTATATCATTTACGGCTTTTTTATTTTTTATTGTTTTATATGTATATAATCTGGCTTTATTGGTAATGTTTATTAGTTTACTTATAATTTTGTTTGGGTCAGTTAATCAATTAGTTGTATTGAATATTAATTTGTGGCTACTGATTGATTGGAGACGATAGTATTTTTCGATTGTCTGAAGCTCACCTACATTGTGCAATCGGTTTTACACGAGGATTCCTTCTAAACTGAGTTTACGTTAAACAAATTATTTAAAATGTATAATAATATATAGGTTCTTTGTTTTCGCATCGCAATAGGCAGAAGGACATCATCGACAGTATTTTGTCTGCAATTGCTGAATTGCATCTCATTTTGCCTTAAAAGAAAATAAATTTTCTCGTTTAAAACATTTGTATATTGCTACAAGACTCAAATGCCAGCTATGACTAGACCCACTGGGCTTCCGATCACCAAAAAGTACACAGAATTTCTAAGACATCGAGGGTGTTAAAAGTAGAAAGTTTTATTTTAATCTCTTTTTTGGTTAAAGGCCCAGACGCATTGGCACTCACGTATCACGTATTCCGTATTATGTATTGCGAATTCCGTATTCCGACTCCCTTATTTTAAACACGCATTGTTTTCCGTCTTCGCCGTTGTTAAAACCGGAAAAGGAAATGAACGTTTCCCATAATGTATATGTTTTCGCGCCAAAATTGTTCAAGATGGATCGGCTGAGAAATGAGCAGCGTTTTTTGGTGAATGCTTATTTTTACACGGTATTGTCTGCTGAGGGAAAAAAACAAAGGAGGAGGAAGAAACAATGGGTGCGTGATATTCTTCAGCGAAGGGTCACTCAGGCGAAGGGACACATTAATTTCATTTTCTCTTTTTAATTTCGTAGGTTTCGTTTCGATTACAAGAACTAAAATAAATGCAGACTTATCTGATTTTCCTAATTGTTGGCTAATTTGGATCCATGCTTTCTCCTTTAGTAATTTATTTCTATAATTTTTGGATCCAATAGCATAAAGCTCAGGATAAGTTTCCACTAACAAAATAAGTTGTTCCTTGAAGTTCCTTGACATCTTGGAAAAGAAAATACCCACAGTACAATCCGCGAAAGCGCGCAGCTGCATTGGGATTGGTTGACGTTGTAACAAAAGAAACATTCTGATTGGTAACGTTAACATAACGTCACATACGGAATACGGGAATGTTCAAGCTCGTCCAACTTTCCCGTATAGTGAAAAAAATACGTGAGTTTGACGTCACAAATCGACGGACGTAGTACAAAATGACGTCATTTGTTCGTTTTTCGGATACGTAATACAGATCGATGTGCGTCCAGCTTTTGTCTTGAAAAGAGATGCGACAGAACTAATTTGTACAATAAATTGTTGAAATGTATTTTAATTTCAGTGACCTCTGATCTGATTTAAGAAAAATAAGAATTTGGCTCAGGTGTCTATTATGTAAGTAAGTATTGATGTTTACAACTGATAGTATTAGACGCACATGTAAAAAAATCAAGCGTGACAGTACAACACACGTAAAAAATCACTTATTTATAAAAAAGAAAAAAAAAATCCGAATTTCATCAAATGTTTTTTTTAATTTCTTTGCTAGCATTTCATTTCTTTCATCTTGATTGGTGTTAATTGACAACGAAGTCAATATAGTTAAAAACGAATTTTATTTTGTAATATTTGACGAAAAGAACAGTGAAATTTTTAATTTCTGTCTCACCTGGAGACACGCTTCATTGTCAAAAAAAGATTATCATAAATTGTATATGAAAATGTTCAGCTTAAAAAATATAAAAACAATGACACCAAAATTTTAACGTTTTGACCTCTAGGTCAAAATTATAAGCTTTTAAAAAATCTCCGCACACAGGAAGTGACGTGATTTATTATCACGACAGAAACGCGCCTAGCGGTGAAAAGACGAAAAGTTACGATTTCGAAACTAAAATGATCATTTTATGTTTCTATTATTTTAAAGATATATTTAACATTTTAATACATTTATTAAATATTCATGTAAGACTGTTAAATACAGTACACTTTCTTGAATGATACTTCATCAGAAAACATTCAAAACATAAGAAAAATTCGCGTTTTCATTCTATTACCAAGTCTAAATTTGCCGACATGTAATGAAACCTTCGATTTGTCTGTAGAAATATAGGCTTGACAGATAGGTGGCATTCCAGTGAAATCACTTTAAAAGTTTTTATTTTATTTATTTTTATAACTTTATTTTTCTTATTTAATTTAGCAGATTTTTTCTTGCTATGATAAGATGTGGATGATGCAAAACTTATTATTGTTTTAATCATTATTGGAATTTTCAATAACTACATTAATAAGTTCTCACTTGTCATTAATAATTCTAAAAAATAAAATAAGCAAAAAAAAATCTGTATAAATAGAAAGAAATTTATATTATCATTTAAAAAAAATTTAAATTGGTATTAAAAATTTGTGTTTAATTAAGTTTATATAAAGTTCAGACAAATATCATTAAACTAAAATTTAAAATAAATGCAACACCTACATTCAGGTTTTGAATATAGAATAAGTCTGTAAAAAATTAGTAGCAATAATAATAATAACAACAATATTTTTTTTTTTTTTTTTTTTTTTTTTTTT
>JAFIDM010114264.1:0-12382 GCA_023159025.1 Thereuonema tuberculata
AACCCGTATCTCTTCGCTTTGTCTACCATTTCCGAAACACCCTGTATAAAAACAACCCAACATTAGTGGATTATTAAAAATTAACATCGTAGTTAACATGAATTCGTTATTACGTTTCTACGAAATTTTTATTAGATTCAAGCTCAAATTTTCCATTGGAACTCCACAAGCAGAAATACAAAAAGTTTGATCTACAAAAGTTAGATCTCTTGCCGTAAATATTCATGTCAAGGTTCAGGAGATCCACTCACCATTTCAAAAGTCATGAGAGATTGAACCCACATATATATTATACACACCATTCAAACATAGTGATTTATGAGTGTGAATAAGAGTCTGAACCAGAAATGGTCCATCTTGGATTCCCAGTATCGCAATTTCAAAAAACAGATCAGTGAACTCTTAGTTTTGTGCATTTTTAAAATTTCTTTCTTACATTGTGGTACGCACGTTAATATCTTGTTTAACAATTAATCCCTTATATGCTAAGCGGACGCTAGCGGGAATTAAGTCATTGGCCCTTTTTATTCTTTATTTAGGTTTTGATGTTTTTTTAATTGGAGGGCTGTTTTGATGTTTACTTTTGTTCTATTGATATATTTTCCGAGATCACTGAGATGTAAGATACTGGGCGGATCCAACTGACGAAGGTCAGGAAACCAGAAATGATCCATCTTGGATTCCCGGTATCACAATTTAAAAAAACAGATCAGTGAACTCTTAGTCTTAGTCTAATGCGTTTTAATTTTTCTTTCTTTTCTAATAAGAATTTCTTTTTCTATTAATCCATAATTGGATGAAAAGGTAGGATTAAGTTCAACAGATAGAAATGCGAATTAGCAACATAAAAATAATAATAAAATAAAATAAAATTAATAGATTTGGAGTAACATGAAACATGCGAATATTTTTTGGCAGGACTTTGTTGTCATTTTATTTTGACACACCGTTTGGGGGCAATATTTAAATAGTTGAGGAAATGAACTAAGAAACACATGAAAAGAATGTAATGTGAATAGAATGTAATGTGATTTTAAATTATACAAAAAAGTCATTAACAGAAAAACATATTGAAACGAGCTACATAAATTGACGTCTCACGATCGCATTTTCAACATAAAGTATGTTACAGTTGCGCTTTTTAGATTATGTAGAACGTAGCCAAAAATAATAATATGAATTCTTATAAAAAACAAATTTAAAATGCAAGAAAATTATTAATAATTGAAAAATCAAAGACTGCTCATTAATAAACAAATCAAGCCCTTGAGTCAAGGGCGTGATTTGTTTATTTACATGCAGTCTTTGATTTTTCAATTCTTAATATGAATTCTTGTTTGTAGCACAGTAAACTGTTCCTTTTACAGCAATTTGGTGCGTGGGTATATGTGTGTGTGTATGTTTGTGTGTTATTAATATTTCAGTGTACTCAGAAAACAATTTTTCCCGGTTTAATTTTGAAGGATTACTTTTCGTCATTTTTTGATATAAGTAGTTTTTTGGTAAAATGGTCGTTTCAGAGATTTTGTGGCACGGGAGAATATTCCATCCCATTGAGACATTTAGCATTTATAAATCAATTTATATGCAAAAAAAAATCCTAAAAAAAAAGTTCCAACCTTACAATAAAATATACAAACAACAAACAAGTACAGGTATTTTACTTTTTCTTGAAATTCGGAAAAATACGGTAATGCCGTATGGAATTAAACTCATAAATTGTTGACGTTGTTTCACGTCAATTTTCCAAAACTTTAAAACTGACATCTAACCTGTCTAAGGTTTTTGAATTGTGATGGAATGTGTTATTTTCATTTAAATAAGCTACATTATCATTAAGAACGACAATTCTACCATTTAACTCGTTATTGCTGCTTCGAAATTTCTCTGTGCTGGTGCCAAATTCTGCGCAGGTGTATCTAATGGTTCCAAATGAATTTAATACTGATTAACCGGATTGTTAACTACATTGCAACTAATTGTGTTTTGATAAACAACTTTCGGGGGGAAAAGGCTACGGAATCCAGCTTATACTGAAATTGATTTACATCAGAATGTGTTGTATGTATAATTAAAATACAGAAAAAAAACAACAACTTACAAATCGATGTTCAATTTCGAAACAGTTTGTTACAATTTTACTCACTAACAATCTTCAAATGTAAGCTGCTAATTCATTTTTCAAGATATATGTGAACAAAGTAGAAAGGATTTATCGTTACCGTTGAACGTATATAGTAGCTCAGAGAAACCTGCATTGAATTTTATTCCAGGTGTAAGCTCAGGTTTCCATGTCGTAGTGGGGACTGACTATTTAGCTCTCGGGGAAGAAGATGCATTTTGAGGATTGTAGAGGGGAGAGGGTTTTGGAAACCAAAATAATCGTGCTCAAGTTTCAATTTCGACCAAATATAAGCATCACACCAAATTTAAAAAAGACAAAATACTGGTTTTGTGCTGTACACGAAACCACAACACGCGACCCCGTAGATGTTCATTTTCAACCACTTCATCTAAGACAAACGTCCGGGTGCAGACCGGAAGTCGTACATTTTTATGACTTCTACAGGTCGTAAAGGTTCTAAAAAGGTACGACATAGATTTGTTCGACTTGTAGTTTAGGCTTTAGAGGTTGTGACAGACGAACAGACGGATAGATACAATTATTATTATTATTTACCCAACTAACTATTTACTTAGGATGTGTGGAATGATATCACGCAAAAAAAAACCTTGAATAGTAAAAGATTCCAAGAAATGTCTCCAAAAACATACAACTTGAAAAACATCAGTTGAAACTGTCTGTTGGCGCGAGAACAAAATGCCTTATTATCTCTATTTCCTAGGAGATATTTTAGGTGATTTAAAGGAGCGCAAAACTCAGAAAAGCGCATCAAAATTAATTGAATGGTTCAAATGAACAAGTGATACTTTTTGAAAGCCCAATATTGAAAAGATGTTATGAAATTATGTTTCGTTTTCGGTTTTCAAAAGCCTTTTTATCTAATTCATAAGAGGTTTGGGAAGATTTCTCCTCCATTTCTTAAGATAGTAACGTGATGTTGTGTGACCATAAACCATCACGTTACTGCTTCACCTCCTACCGAATGTTGAAAACCGCATTCAAATTGATTTCGTAGTTTTTAAGTTTAAGGGACAACCAGTTTTGCACTTTATGGATAAAGAGACGATAATGACGTAAGGAAGGACTGGAAAATTAAAAAAAAAAAAATCTCTTACAAATTATTTGATCTACTTTTTAAGTTACTGGAAAAAAAAACCTCAGTATTTGATGCCGCTGATGGTTTATCATCATAGAAATTCCTGAATTATTATGACGCAACAAATTTTCCTGTTGACTTTTGTTTTAATTTCACTTGCAGTCACTGAAAATTTTTTATATATATAATTATTTCCACTTGTAATAACTGCAATTTAGGATTTAAATTATAATAATAATGAAGCATGTGGTATACAAAAAAAAATAGGCCAAAGTCCAAATAATGGGCGTAAAAAGGGCAGGTCCATTTTGAGAATCCTTTGATTGCAAGTTGAAAGAATCTTAGCTCTCTCCCCCAAAATTTTGAAAAGGGCATTTTTTTTTTTCGGTTGCGTTGGTTAGTTTCATGATTTGCTCCTCTCCGACATAAAATCCTATTTACGTCGGTGGCCCACATCCATTCTTTAGTTTTAATTTACGGTAACTCATCACCGGAATCTGATGAAACACATCGTTCGGATAAAAGAAATAAAAGACTAGACTTTGATTTGAAAATTTTACAAAATCTATTCTTCTATCAGATATTGTTTACATTGGTAATGGTATTTTATTCAAATAAAGGAAGCAAGGCTATGTAAATATCATTGTGTATATTGACGAAGAGAGAGTGGATGTGCATAGCTAGTTCGATAGATTCCCCAGTAACTTGTGAAATATAAGTCTGCCTGAAAATTGATTTAAGTACATTTACAGGTATATGCGCAGCTGTGCGTAGTGAAATGGAGACTGAGACTGCTATGCTGGAGAATGCATTTAAAGGAATACGGGTAGAGTGTAGGCCAAAACAATATTTCAATTTAGATCAGAAATAAGCATCTCACAAAATTCCACAAAATCAGCACAACCATTTCAGTAAGGAATTTGTACTATTCCACGTGAACATCTTTGTTTGTCCACTTGTCTGCTTGTGACCGCAACACGTTAAAACGGTTGATTACTTCATAATTTAGTACGGTATTTATTCACGGTCCGACTTAAAGTATAAATACGATTATTTTCGTCCTAGCCTCAAAATGGACTCCGATTCCACGGGTTCGCTTATCAGCTTCTACACACGTGTAACCCATTTCACCATAAACGCGGTCTCTTCGCATCCGTTCGCGGTCATACTCAGTAGCGAAAAAGTTCTGAGAGGTCCATAGCGCAGCGTTGAAACGAACTCTACAAGGGAAGACGCGGCCTTGTTCTCGCGGCTTCTGTTTTTTTAACAAGTCTCTCCATCGTTCTGATAATATCTCATATTCCATCTATTTTACACTATTTTTGTGATTAATTTACTAAATTTCAACAAGCAAAGCATAGTGAAATAAATAAATAATTAATGCTCAGTCCTATTACGCGATGGCTCGCTGAACAAAGTCAATCAAAGTTACATTTCTAGAAAATCCCTCGATAATGGAAACCGCGGTTACTGAAGCATTGATCTTATGGGAAAAATGAGATTAGGTTCCTCCGGATCCTCTTCACTTTTCATTTTCACTATCCGGATCATATTGATTTTCCAGAACGAAGCAAGGCAGGCATACGAACCTTATCCATTAAGCTCATAACAACGCGTTTGCGCTTAGGAGAGCTTGCTGAAACATTTCATTAGTAATTGTTGGCTTGTTGAAATTTTAAAAACTTAAACAACAAAAATAGCGTAAAATAGGTGGAATATGAGATATTATCAGAACGATGGAGAGACTTGTTAAAACAACAGAAGCCCGGAAACAAGACCGCACCTTCCCTTGTAGAGTTCATGTCAAGCTATGTACCTCTCAGAATTTTTTTCGCTACTGAGCATGGGCGCGAATGGGCGCGAAGAGACCGCGTTTTTGGCGAAATAGTTTACACGTTTACAGAGGATAAGCGGATAACCGAGCCTGCGGAATCGGAGTCAGCGGATAAGGAAGATTGGATGTACCTAGCGACAGATTTTAAGCCTTGAAAAAATTTTTTGTGATAAAACAAACCAAATAGAATTTAACCAAAAATACGATACCAAAAAACCGTTAATTTATAAAAACTAACAGAAATACAAGTCAGTTCTTGCTTTAAGTTGCAGTTCAACTTCAATATTTAAGTTCAACAGGCCGTTAGGTACAGGAGAGGCGAGTGCAAAAGAGAAACATATCACATAATATTTAGTTCGAGAAAATTTTCGATAGGAACTGCAAATTTGGTTTCGCCTGCGAATCAGCTCTTGTCGAAAATTGCTAATTATAGAAGTTGATGCTTTTTTCCTGTTTTGTTAGCAAAACGTGAAATTGTTATCCACTCTAATTGAGAGCCAGTGGATAAATTGTCTAGAATTCTCTTATCATCTTGTTTTGGTTGTTCGAATTGTTTTTCCTTTATCGAGAAAACAAAAACTAATTCCGGGGAAAAAAATAACAAAACAGCAAACAGAAGAAGTAGTACATGAGAAGTAGTGTCCGATTTTATGACGTCAACGGAATTCCGGATGATACTGAAGGATTTTCCTGATGAGCTTATGAGAATGCGGATAATCTTTCTGTTTCTGTTTCAAGATGGCAAAAAACTGTGATTCAATAGAATTAGCAATGCTTTGCTTATATTTACTTTTTATTACGGTCATTTTTCGCTCACTGCAAGGTCTCACTGGTCCACTATCTGATCATTTTGTCTGTTTGTCTGTTACTACGTGTATCACGGTAAACCGCTGATCATTATTCCATAAAATTTGATACTTAACATTTGGAAACGAATTTTATAAAATTTGGAAACGATGTAGGGGAGTTTAACGTGCAAACATTAAAAAAGGGGTAAAGAAATGCAATTTACTTCACGCCTTCAGTTATCGTCAAATGGGAATCTGGGACAGCTGTTTCGTCCTTAATAGGACTTTTTAGCCAGATTTATCCATTATTAGCGATAACTCAACGCATGAATGGATGTGCTTTTCTTTGCCCCCTTTTTCATGTTTTATTTTTTTGCAAGTTAACCTCCCCTAAATTTAGACCCCATCGGTCCTTCTCTTGTTTTTCTCCTTCTTAAATGCCATTTGTGTCTAGCTTTGGTTGGCCAAGGTTTTGATGCGTTCTGGTTACAGTGATGTACTTATGGTTGTTTGTTTGAGTGGGCCAATAAACGAGAAAAAAAAATCAAATTAATAATTGATTTAGCACTATCAGTCAATCAATTCATTACCTATTATTTTAGAATAAACCAGTAAAATGGCAGTGGATAATATAGTAATTCATATAAACAGCTCTCTCTTATATTTTTCTTTTTCCTTTTGAAGTAAATAGAATTTAAATCAACATTGCCGATTTGCCTTGATAAAATGATAGCCAAATTCACAACTAACTTCGCAAGGAAGTCTACGGTAAAAGTACAGACTTGTACTATTGTTCTATTAATTTAACATTAATTCATAAAGAAAACTTTAATTCTTTAACTTCCAGTAAGTGGAGGAATTAACTTATAATGGGAAAAAAAATGAATTTAGAAATTAAAGATTCTACGATAAAATTAAATAGCAAATAAGAATTTATTTTAAATTTTCTTAAAGATCCGGAAGAAGAAAAAGGAAATTCACAATTAGTGAGACACATGTTTAATATTTTAAATTCTAATAGAGACTTAAAAAAATATGCATTAAAAAATTTTCTTATCAAATCTTATGTTCATCATATGCTAAGATTTTACAAGAATAAATTCTAATGCAAAAAATAGAATTTAACTTTTCTTTAACATTTGACAATTGATAATTAAATATAAGATTGTGTTACGGAAAAGTAGAGAAATGGAAAGAGGTTTCGGAGTCGAGTTGAAAAATGGAAGAGAAGACACAAAATATGTCTGGCTGGCTATCAATTTTCTTTCCTGAAGGATTACTGCAATAAACTGGTAATCCTTAGTGTAGTATTGGAAGATACAAAATATGTCTTGAAGAATAAAGATATATTTACAGAAAACATAACTAAAAGGATAATCTTTATACTTTTTAAATCTGATAACAATCTAGTTCACTGCTGTACTTTTTTAGTTACTAAACAGCAAACTCTCATTTTACTGCCGTTTGCATTTCACTAAGTTTTTTTTTAGCAAGTTTATTTGGTCTTTTAGAAATAATTTTTATTTTATAATTATTTAAGTAGCAAGCTTAATGTGTGCAGTTTAACGTAATTTGAATAAAAATAAAAGACACACAAAATTAAATCATGTATTGATATTTTATTAATTCATTAGTTTCTTATATTGAAAATTTTAAATTTATATCCTTTAACTTAATGGGGGAGTGTAGACCCAATTAAATCCATTTAAGAAATCCGTCCAGCTGTTTTAGCTTGACGGGAGTGTAAACAAAACACAAAGATTTTCTTTGCTCTGTGAGTTATTATATAATTATTAAGTTGATATACACAGTACATTACATAATACATTAATAATATACGTTAATGTAAAAACTTTTATTAATGTATATATTATAAATATTTAAACCGTACTTCTTCTTAATCTCTCTTTTAGAGCTACAGTAGACACTCGCTAATCCGGCACGTTCGGGACTTCGGCAGTACCGGATTACCGAAAATGCCGGACTACTGAGCGCAGTCTAAAAATAGTCGCTATTGCGAGGATAGCGGAAATACCGCTAAAGAGTCAAAAAGGCTATTAATAGGTATCAGGCAAATTTTCCGTGTTCTATTGTGATTTCTCTGATTTCGGTAGTGATGAAAATGTTAAAAACAAAACAACAAAATATATTTTTATGTAGTATTATATTTTAATACAACGCCCGGAAGGCTTATTCAGTGTAAAAAAAATCCTTAGATCGATGCCGGATTATTGAATGTGCCGGATTATTGGATGCCGGATTAGCGGGGTTTTACTGTACTAACATTAAACATCATCAACAACACAAATACATATATTAATATACAGTACATTTATTAAGGCAAATTTCGAAAAGAATAAAATACGTCTCTTCTTTTTCAAGTCTACATAGCCAATCACAACACAAATAAATACTACATAATATTACATGTATTTGTGCTGTTGATGATGTTTAAAGTAAATTTTAATTTGAATATTGTTAAATATAAATTTATTGTAAATATTGTAAATAAGTAATATTGAGACCTATATTTCTTAATAATACGTATTATTAATTTATACATATCTTTTTTTTTTTGAGGTGCTGTAACATGTGAAAATAATTTGAAATTTTCTTTTTCTGCTTCTTTGTGGACAGTGATAAGATCTAGTTTGCCCTCTACAATTTGTTTACACGCCGCTGCTAAATCAAACTATCTCTAATACTCTACCTCCGTTATGAGCAATGTTAAACTGAGTGGATTGTACATGTATTTCGCTCGTGTAAACGAGGAGATTTTGAACGCGATATTTGCAAATGACAGCCTCGGATTAGCATAGCCATGTTGTGAATGAAGGACCTATCTGCTTAAGCCTATTACTGTTAAATAATTATTATTTTGAAACAGTGTCATTAGCGGAATGACTTCAGAAGCCAGTAGAAATGATCGCGCCATTTACTGTAAGCCTAATTTGTGGAAATCTTTAAATAGAAAACAACATACTAGTTAGCAGTTGTTATGTGAAAAGTTAACTGTTCAGCAATATTTACAATTAAAACTTTAACTATCTATTGTTAACTTTAAGAATATAAGAACCAATAAATGTTTTTTTTTTTTTTTTTTTTTTTTTTTTTAGTGGTCTTTGTAATTCAACTGTGAAATTAGTTTTTATACTTCACAGAATCTATTTTGAACTGAGAATTTAACCCATAGAAATGGGTTAAATTTAACTCCTACTATTGCACTTCAACATTATCCTTTCTTTTTCAAATAATTATCTGTTTGCGTATCACGCTAAAACAGTGGAGTTGATTTCTTAAAATCTAGTCGTTACTTACCATTTGTGGTCTAACTTACAACATCAATATAATTACTCGGCCTCGTCTCCTTAAAGAATGACACCTAAAACCGCGAAGCTTATTTAGGGCCTATTTGAAATGTAAGAGCCATTATTTTTGTCTTTCTCTCCTCCTCCCCTGTCCTCAAAATTAACCTCCCCCCTCCCCAAAATGCTCTGATGTTCCCACCACATCATTGTTAGCTGAGCAGATCTCTACTAAGTTAGTTCTTCCACTTAAAGATATTATTTCACATCTTTAATGAATTTTCATATGCTATATTCTGTCCTATGCTATAATGAGCCCCCTCCCCCATACACACATCAAATGCAGATCCCAGGTATCAAATGCGGAAACAGGACCCTACTCCCACGTTATGGTCAAAATCCCAGATTCTTAGCCAAAACTATGGCGAAAAATATCATACGATCTCATATTCATATCATATCATACGATCTCTCAAAACAGAACTCAAGGCTGCACATGAATAAACTCTAACATCTTTCGAGTCTATCATCAGAGGGAATCGGGAGCATCCGTTTCGTACACCCTCCCCGATAATAAACCCAGAAAGGCGTGAACATAAGTAAAAGTCATTCCGATAGTGACCCCCAAAACCAAAAAAACAACAATAAAAATTAAGATATAAACTGGATGCTATAATGCATCCAAAACTTTTCCTTAATAATTGATAGGACTGAAAGGCTTTTGATTGTAAAAAAACAAACAACGAAAAACGTAAATTAATTTAAATAAAGAAATTTAGCGTCCAAAAAAGTATGAGTCTTTCTGGATTTATTATCGGGGAGGGCGGATCGAGCTGATGAGTCCTAGAAGGACGAAATGGTCGTTCCCGATTCCCTCTGAAGATGGACTCGAAAGGCGCTATTGTTTATTCTGCTGCTGGTTTGTGTTTGAATAATTCGTTAAATTTCTTTATTCATATTTCTCCCTTTTAAAAATGCCAAACAGATGATTTAAAAAGATGATTTGAATTAGCCTATCACTTCTAATTTTTTTTATGTAATACCTCAGCGCGGGCCCCTTTGACGGCCGGGCTGAGGGACCAAATGACCATCTCCTTGAGTGGGCCCTGTCTACAAAATATCTTAAACCCATTAAAATTTATATATAAATATTTATATATATAAATTATTTTTTATAACAATATGGACAAGAAGTGGTTACTTTCTATGGTATTCAAAATTTTTCGTATTAATTTCTATTAAATGCTATTTTACTAATTAGAATTAGAATAATTGGCATATTTAACCGTATCAACCATTACCAAATTTAGATTTATTAGAGATTTCAGAAGATTTAGTTCTTAATGAAAAAATGATGTCTTCTTAGGGAAAGTGGATATACAACATTGCCGAAGTGTAAGTTTCCCAAAGAAAGAGAATTAAAACTTTGAATTAAGATAAAAAAAAAAAAAAAACTTTACAATTACGACACTGATTCTTGAATACTTATCAAATCAGAGATAATATTTAGAGATATTTTCTACAGCTTTGGGTCATCTCAAAGACTACAAGCGCCAGAAAAGAAGAAACCTACACACATAATCACAAAAACTATAACCAATGTTAGCACTACCAATTTATACTTAATTGCTTTTGTTAATGGTAAAATTTAAAATCAAATATTAATAAGAAAAAAAATAAAGATAAAAGCGCACACAATTAAAGATTCACTGATTTTTTTTTTTTTTTTTTTTTTTGGAGTTTTCTTACTGGGAATCCAAAACAGACTGTTTCATGCTGCATAGCGATTATCAGTTGAATTTGCCCAGTACTCAATAGCTCAGTGGAATAAAAAGAAACAAACATTCCTTGCTTTTTTTTATTAACTTTACTTATTTATTATCTAATAAATATTTAATTTGATGGAAATTTCCATTGAAATTCATTTATCCAAATCTTGTTTGTGAAAGTTGAAGAAAGTATGATTTAACTGCGTTTAAAACATTTAGTTAAAAAGCAAAGAAACTCCTACTCAAAATACGAATTGGGCTCGAACGGAGGTTTGTTTTAACGGAGATCACCTCGAGTAAAGGGAAGTTGATTTATTATCCATTCGCTTTGAAAGCTGTAAACAACAGATCTGTAGGAGAGTTATTTAAACTAGAGGCTACTGACTGCCTCCTTTGTTTGGTTTTTTCATGTTTTCTTGGTCTCTGTTTACAGAGGAAATGAATTAATGTAATGAAAGTGAATCTCACTAATTATAAATTAAAACTGCTGCTCTAAACTAAACGACAAAACGCTTAAAAATGCGCAGTAATTATAAATTAAAGAAGATAGAAAGACAGTAATACTTCGTCTCAGCGGCGTGCTCCCAAAGCGGGAAGATTTTGTGAAAAAGGAAGTACTTGATTTTAGAAGAAATTTAAAAATATTTTTTGATAATACAACAATATTTCTTGAGTAGTTTTGTAATGGCATTTATTTGAAATCATAAAGAAATGACGCAGAAAATGAAAATTATCTGAGCTTTCATTGGTGAGAGTCTGGGACGGCCGTTTCGTCCTTTTTGTGGACTCTTCAGCCAGAACCACTTACCAGATGAAATGCTCAGATAATGAAAAAGTGTTAAGGGAAACCACTCCCGCACCCAATTGTGGCCTCCCTCCAAAACAACATTTAAAAAAGAAGCCAAAACAGGCCAGACTTGAAATTCTGGTCTGCGGAAATAGGAAAAAATAAGTGGTATTTTATTTATAGACGGTTAGACATGAATCATCCTCCTTATTGAATGCTTGTGACTTTCCGAAGTGGGGAAAAATGGGAGTTCCGGTCTGCGGTCACTTCCAGTCTCAGATGAAGTGACTGAAAAGGAAACATATAAATAAGGCTTTGTATACCTTACGAAGCCACTTTTTCCCGTTTGCTTTTAAGAATTAATATATTTAGTCTATGTTCTGGGAAATGAAAATTAGACTTGAAAAAAAACTAAAGATCTCTCATCCAAATTACTCGTCATTAGCATCAAATTTATCGTTCTTGAATTTTTTTTTTATTAGAAACGATTACCGCACACTTATCCACACACAAAAACAAAGGAAATTCTATCTTTTTCATAGTCCTATCCTCTGACACATCTACAGGAAATAGAAATATATTTTTCTATTCTACCCCCCCCCCCCCAATAGATTTAAACGGTAAACGTGGATAAACTGATTTTCTGAGCTTAAAAAAAAAACAGCTATTGTCCTCAAA
>JAFIDM010114264.1:22382-50435 GCA_023159025.1 Thereuonema tuberculata
TTTACATTTGAATAATTATAATGGAAAAAAATGAGAGCTAATCTAATAGAAAAAAACAGAAAGATAATTTCCTGTAGATGTGTCAGAGGATAGGACTATGAAAAAGAGAGAATTTTCTTTGTATTTGTTTGTGGATGAGTGGGCGTAATCGTTTCTAATAAAAAAAAATCCAAGCAATAACGAATAATTTAGATGAGAGATCTTGTTTTTTTCTATTCTAATTTTTATTGCCTAGAATATAAACTAAATACACTCATCGACAAAAAAATTAGCGCACCAAGAAGGAGTCGTCAAAATGAAACGAAAATTTACATACGTAATGACTACTTTGATATAAGTAAATGATTAGAAAATCAAAGAAAAAGGATAATTTATTTCAGAGAAAAAGGCAAAAGAACGGAGGAGTTAATACTCCGTTGGACACCCTCTAGCGCGAATGCACGATGCGATACGATCGGGCATTGAGTCATACAAGTTCTGTATGATGTCTTGAGACATTTCGTTCCATATTTGCTGTAACCTTGCCTCTAGTTCGTTCAAACTCGTGGGATGCCCAACTCGTCGTCCCAAATGATCCCAGATATGCTCGATTGGAGACAAATCTGGGGATCGGGCAGGCCAAGGAAGGGTAGTAACAGTGCGGAGACAGTCTTGTGACACCCTTGCCGTATGAGGCCGAGCATTGTCTTGTTGAAAAATGGCTCCTGGGAGCCGTTGCATGAGTGGCAACACATGTGGTTGCAGGATTTCATGAACATACCGCTGGGCTGTCATGGTGCCACGGAACAATACTAGGTGTGACCGTGTATTGTAGGCAATGGCACCCCATACCATCACACCAGCTGTGGGAGCGGTGTGTCGCTGTACAGCAAAGGCAGGATTGAAGCGTTCACCACGGGCTCTCCACACACGAACACGATTGTCATCACTGCCGAGATTGAATCTGGATTCGTCGCTAAAGACGACCTGGTTCCATTCCGCTGCAGTCCAGTTTCCTCGTGCGCGGCAAAACTCCAAACGGAGGCGTCGATGGGTGGGCGTCAAGGGCAGCACATGTAATGGGCGCCGCGATACCAACCGTCCTTCAGCCAGGCGCCTTCGTATAGTTCGAGAAGACACAGCGGCCCCTAGTGAAGGTGCTACCTGTGCCTGGATGGCGGCCGATGAAGCAGTTAGCTGTACGCTTGAATTTCTGACTAGGTGGCGGTCTTCTCGACGACTGGTCTGTCGAGGGCGTCCTGAGCCTGGTCTTCGTGTACATGACATCTCTCGGGTCCACTGGTCCCAAGACCTCCTCACAACACAATCAGAGCGGCCTAATTGACGAGCTACTCGCCTAGCTGACCACCCAGCTTCCATGATCCCGACGAGTCTCCATCTCTCAAACTGCGACAACTGCGTATACTGTCTTCGAACACGGCGTAATGGCATGTCTACCTCAGCTCTTCCATTGTAAATGATTCAGCACACTTAAACAAGCTTTGTTTACCTGTTTTATACTCCGCAGAGTACGATGTTCAACGCCCTCTACCGGCTATACGTAATGCGCAATCACGCTGCATTTCTAATCATTTGCATATCTCCCCGACATGTACCTTTATTGCAAGTTTCGTTACGATCCCGCAATTATTTCTTGGTGCGCTACTTTTTTTGTCCATGAGTATATATTAATTCTTAAAAGCAAACAACGGGAAAAGTGGCTTCTTAACGTATAGGGAGCTTAAACGGCCCCATATATGTTTCCTTTTGAGCCACTTCCTCAGTCCTCAGACCGGTACTCCTATTTTTTCCCCCACTTCTGCAAGTCACAAGGATTCCAATATTTCATGTCTATCGGACTAGTAGGTACATACATACATACATACATAGTTCTCTGCCAAGGGCAGGTCCTTCACTGCAAACCCAGCATTCTCCAATCTTTCCTATTTTCTGCCTTCCTCTTCGTCTCCACATAAGATCCATTTACCATAATGTTGTCGATCATCTTAAATCTTCTTCTGCCTCGAACTTTTTTACCGTTCACCATTCCTTCCAGTGCATCCTTCATTAGGGAGTTTCTTCTCAGCCAGTGACCCAACCAGTTTCTTTTTCTCTTCCTGATCAGTTTCAGCATTATTCTTTCTTCACCCACTCTTTCTAGCACAGCTTCATTTCTTATTTTGTCTGTCCATTTCACATGCTCCATTCTTCTCCATATCCACATTTCAAATGCTTCTAGTCGTTTCTCTTCACTGCGTCGTAATGTCCATGTTTCTGCCCCATACAATGCCACACTCCACACAAAGCACTTCACTAGTCTCTTCCTTAGTTCTTTTACCAGAGGTCCGCAGAAGATGCTCCTTTTTCTATTAAAAGCCTCCTTTGCTATTGCTATCCTCCTCTTGACTTCTTGGCAGCAGTTCATATCACTACTTATAGTACACCCTAAGTATTTAAAGTTGTTCACTTGTTCCAATGTCTCATTCCGAATACTTATGTTTATCTTCTTTGTCTTTCTTCCGATAACCATAGTCTTTGTCTTGTTTACATTTATCTTCATTCCATATTGTTCACAGCTGTCATTCAGCTGCAGTAGCATATCCCTTAGTATCATCTCCTCTTCTGCTAACAATGCCATATCATCAGCAAATCTTATGCACTTTATTCTTCTTCCTCCTACTATCACCCCTCCCATGTTCTGAAAACAATTCTTCACTAACTCCTCTAAGTAGATGTTGAACAACGTAGGTGATAGAGGGCATCCTTGTCGCACCCCTCTCCCTATTCCACTTCCCGCTGACAATTTTTCTCCTATCCTGACTTTGACTCGTTGTTTCATGTAAAGATTAATTATTAGCCTTCTCTCTTTCCAATCCACACCAATTTTCTTCAAGATTTCCATAAGTTTATTCCAATCCACTCTGTCAAAAGCCTTTTCCAGGTCCACAAATACTACATATACGTGTTTATTTTTTTCTAGATATCTTTCGCCGATTGTTCGCAGCAGTCCAATTGCATCTCTCGTACCTTTTCCTTTCCTAAAACCAAACTGCTCTTCTTCCAACTCTCCTTCCACCTTAGAATATAAACGTCTGTTCAGTATTCGCAGAAGAATCTTCGCTGAGTGCGATATAAGGCTGATAGTCCTGAACTCACTGCACTTCTTTGCATTATTTTTCTTCGGTATTCTGGAGAATTGGAACAGAATGACGGACTGACAAAATGAACGTAAAAGCTTACCCCATTTTATACTTATGTGTACGATGTCGTTAAAAGCTGTATAGAATCAATACCATTTATTTTTTTCCTATTTCCACAGATCAGGATTTGAAGTTTGGCCTGTTTTGGTTTCTTTAAATGTTTTCTTAGTGTAGGAATCCCACAGCCGGGAGTGGTATCCCTTAACATTTTTGCAGTATGTGAGCATTTCATCTGGTGAGTGGGTCTGGCTGAAGAGTATGGAAAAAAGACGAAACGATTAAGTTTTTCCTTCACTGGTTGTTACGAATTCCTTCTGAGCAAAATCTACTTTACAGAAATTGTTTGAAGGATATCAAGAACAGCTTGTTTGGAAAGTAGAACCTCAATATCCATGTGGATTCAAGAAAGGATATCCGTAATCCTACATTGAAACAAACATGAATCCACGCTGTCCTAAACCTTCAACATCTTTGAATAATTAATATTCAAAATGGTTGTTTAATTAAGAATATCCTTTTTTAATTTTATGTATTCTGTAAACATTTCTTTTATTTTATTCTAGAAATTGGAATAATTCTTTTAATGATAATTATAAATCGCAATTTCTTAGAAAATATTTAATAAATTGTAATCAAAATGGCGTCTTCTAAATTTTTCTTTGTCCATTACATTTCAAAAATCTCACATTTTCATAACTTTTGTGAAATATTTTGTAAATTGTTGTTGTTGTATTTCCGGATCGATTTTCGGATGAGTGGTCATACCAGGCGGAGTCTGTGATGGGGAATTTTAGTTGCTTTAGTGTCGTTTGGATATTATTATCCAGGAGGAACCCTTAGGCGAAAGTCAGTCTTCTGCCTTCTATAAAGAGAAACGAATGCTGAAGAAGACGAAACATCCAAGTTTCTGGCCGGGATTCGAACCCCGATTCTGATACATCGGCCTCATGCCAGACTGTGGCCCACAATAACCACTCGGCATGCATTTTGTAAATTTCAAATAAAAAAAGCATCCAAAGCACCGAATACAGAATTTAAAATGTGTTATTATCCATTTTTATCATCTTTGATTAAAGTAAAAGTATCCCACTATAGGCCGATGCAAGTCCTTGGGGTGAGGGAGATAAAACTCCCGGCGCTTCGTCAACAACGGGACTAAGTTGAGGTCGGGTGGTCTGCCTAACGCCCGCCCGCATTTATCTCCCAGGAAAAACCTGATACCCATCCTAAAGATCATATTTGTTTAAATCTTTTAAATTATAAACTCTATTAACCGCTCATGTAGATAGGATTATATCGATTTCTATTCATTTTTCTCTTTTCAATCGTTATTACAAAATTGTTCTGAGAAAAATGTACTTTACAGGAAAACATAATGAATAAAACTACTTTTTTATTTTAAACTTTTAATCGAATCCCGGTGCGGGGCTTGGAAGTTTCTTTCTTCTTGTTTCTCTTCAAAGGAGGTAGAAGTATGACTAAACCCTTAGGCTGCCTCCTGGATAATAATATCCAAATCCTGGATAATAATAATGGATAATTAATAATAATTAATAATATAATAATAATATATACTATTTAGTAGAGCAACTAAAATTCCCCATCACACAGTGTAGCTTTATGACCAGTGATCCGAAAATGGACCCGGAAATTCAACAGCAACTGTTATTTACAAAATAATTCAAAAAAATTATGAATATATGAAATTTTTATGGACAAAGATAAATTTAGAAGACGCCATTTTCATTTCAATTTATTAAATATTTTTTAAGAAATCAGATTTATAATTTTCAATAAAATAATTATGCCAATACCTACAAATTCAGTAAATAAAAGAAAAGTTTACAGACTACACAAAATTAAAAAATGACATTATTAAATTACATTTTGAATAGTAATTACTCAAAGAATTTAAGGTTCCGGACAGTGTGGATTGTTTCAAAGAAGGATCACAATATCCTTCCTTGATTTCACAAGGATATTTGAGCTTCTACTTTCCAAGTAAGCTGTTCTTGATATCCTTCAAACAATTTCTGTAAAGTAGATTTCACTCAGAATGGAGAATCCACGCTGTCAGAAACCCTCAAAATCTTTGAATAGATATTACTCAAAATGGTACGTTAATTTAATAATGTCATTTTTTTAATTTTGTGTAATCTTTAAACATTTGTTTTATTTAATGAATTTGTAGAAATTGGAATAACTGTTTTAATTACAAATATAAATCTGATTTCTTACAAAATAACTAATAAACTGTAATAAAAAATGGCGTCTTCTAAATTTACCTTTGTCCATAAAAAATCTTATATTTCCATCACTTTTGTGAATTATTTTGTAAATTGTTGTTATTGTTGTTGTATTTTAGGATCATTTTCGGATGACTGGTCATAGAAGCAGAGTCCCGATGGGGAATTTTAGTTGCTTTATTGTCGTTTGGATATTATTATCCAGGAGGCACTCGAAGGTGACAGACAGACTTCTGCCTCCTATAAGGAGAACAAAACTGAAGAAGAAAGAAAAATCCAAGCCTCTGGCCGGGATTCGAACACCGATTCTGACCTCATGACTTACCGTCGCCCACATCAACCCTCGGCCATGCCGGAACGGCATTTTGTAAATTAGAAATCAAAAATGAAAAGAGCATCCAATGCACCGAATAGAGAATTTAAAATTTATTATTATTTATTCTTTTTAATCTTAGATTAAAGTTAAAGTATCCCACAAAAGGCAGATACAGGCCCTTGGGGTGCGAGAGATAAGACTCCCGGCGTTTCGTGACCAACGGGACTAAGTTAAGGTAGGGTGGTCAGCGCAAGGTCCCCCCGTATTTAACTCCCTGGAAAAAATACCAGATACCTATTCTACAGATCATATTTGTTTAGAACTTTTAAACTATAAACGATATTCTAGATAGAATTATGTCGATTTCCATTAATTTTTACAACAATTTACGAGTGGAAATTATTTTGAGAATCTGAAACTACAAGATTACACAAACATGCACCTTACAAGAACACGACAAGTCTTGCTACATTATTATAACAGTATAACAACGATTTGTTAATTTTCAATGTATGATCCAGTAAGACTAATCAACGTGTGTGCTTTGCGCCCGCTCTAATAACTTTTGAACAGCTGTTTGGATCTTCATGAAACTTGGTTGGAAAATTCGAGAACTTAGACAACTTAACTTTGGTATTTGAAATCTTTTCCAAGTGGGTTCTTACCGAGAAATTAGCTTAAAATGCCCCCAAAAATTCCCAGGGAAAAGAATTGGAATCTAAACAAGGGATTTTTATCCTATTTTTGTCAGAATCTCGTTCTCTTAAAAAATGAATATTAATCTCTGTTCCTGGAGGTTTGGTGCAATTAAAATTAAGTTCGATTTCAATAAAAAAGATTTAATTAATTTTGTTTTTGTTACAGAAATTCAAAAATTGTTGTTTTGAATTCTGTAGATATTGTATTACTGAATACAAATGTAGACTTACGTCGGATTCACGACTTTAAAATATATATAATTTAAGAAATTTGAAGAAATAACAGAAAAGTAAACTTGAAGTTCTGCGGACTGATGAAGTGGCTCAAAAGGAAACATATACGGGGCCGTCTTGACTTCGTATACGGTACGAAGCAGCTTTTTCCCGTTGTTTCCATTGAAGAATTAATTCATTTAATTTATGTTCTGGGAAATAAAAATTAGATTAGAAAAAAACAAAATGATCTCTCATCTAAATTACTCGTCATTAGCATCTAATTTATTGTTCTTAGAATTTTTTTTATTTAGAAACGATTACCGCAAACTTATCCAAACAAAAACAAAGAAAATTCTCTCTTTTTCATAGTCCTATCCTCTGACGCATCTACAGGAAATGGAAATATATTTTCTGTTTTTTCCCATTACATTAACTCTCATATTTTTCCATTCTGATTATTCAAGTATAAAAGTGTTTGTCTGTATATATAATCCAAGTTTCAATCCTTCCAAGGGGTTAGGGAAAATGAACTTATACGTAAACGAGGATAAACTGATTTTCAGAGCTTAAAAAAACAAGTTAGAAAAATACATTTAAAAGCAGAAATGAAATTATGTTGACAATTAATATTACTGTAGCATTTGAAAACAAAATTTAATGTTTCGTTAAACCAAAAGATTCCATTAGTAGACAAAAATATGCTTTTGCACACTGAGCCATCAACAACAGAAATCCTGGACAGCTGTTTCATCCTTATCAGAAATCATCACCAAGATTACCCATTGTTGATCGGCTCAGACACATCTTTCGCACAATCTGAGCTTATCATCAAGGGAATTGATCACTACTGATATTATTCCATCTGGAATGTATAAGATATCTTATAAAAATTATCGGCATCTAAGAAAGCCTTTCTCTCAGTGATTTATTGACTTGGCATCAGTTCTAAGTGAGAAAGAACTTCAAGTTTACTTTTCAGTTATTTCTTCTAATTTCTTAAATTACATATACATTTTTAACGAATACGAAGTAAGCCTACATTGTATTCAGTAATACAATATCTACAGAATTCAAGACAACAAATTTTCAATTTCTGTAAAAAAAATTTAGTTAAATTGTATTTATTGAAATCGGAATAATTATAATCGAACCAAACCTCTCCCAACGGAGATTAATATTCATTCTGTAAGATAATGAGATTCTGACAAAAACAGGATAAAAATCCATTGTTTAGATTCCAATGCTTTTCTAAGGGAATTTTTTCGACTTTTTTAAGCTAATTTCTCTGCAAGGACCCATTTGGAAAAGATTTCAAATATAAAAGTCAGATCGTCTCTTGTTCTCGAATTTGCCAACCAAGTTTCAAGAAGATCCATCCAGCTGTTCAAAAGTTATTAGAGCGAGATGCGCCCACTTTGATGAGCCTCACTGGATCATAGATTGAAAAATTAAAATAATGTAGCAAGACTTGTGCAAAAATGCTTGTCGTATTCTTGTAAGGTACATGTTTGTGTAATCTTGTAGTTTCAGATTCTCAAAATAATTTCCACTAAATTTTTGTAGATTGTAAGTTAAAAAAAAAAATATTAAACAATATGGTATAAATCTTAAAGAATCACCTTAAAACCTTTTCGTTATTGATTTTTTTTTTTTTATTTTCTTGTAGCTTCTATTGCAAAACCCTTAAAAATAGGATAGTATGATGGGGTCTTTTAACAATTTAAAATAAAGAACCTAGCTTTTTTTCTTTTTCTTTTCCTTTGCTCAGAACAAGTTCTTAACAACCATTGAAAAGAAAAAAATTAATAGAAATCGACATAATTCTATCTAAAAGAGCGTTTAATAGCGTTTATAATTTAAAAGATCTAATCAAATATGATCTGTAGAATACGTATCTGGTTTTTTTCCTGGGAGTTAAATGCGGGCTGGCGTTGGGCTGACCAGCCGACTCAACATAGTCCCGTTGGTTACGTAGCGCCCGGAGTCTTATCTCCGCGACCCCAAAGGCCTTTATCGGCCTATACTGGGAAACTTTAACTTTAATTAAAGATGATAAAGAATACATAATAAAAAAATTTAAATTCTGTATTCAATGCATTCGATGCTCTTTTCATTTTTTATTTTCAATTTACAAAATGCCCTTCCGGCATGGCCGAGTGGTTGGTCTAGGGGGTGATCTGGCATGAAACCGATGTGTCAGAATCGGAGTTCGAATCCCGGCCAGAGGCTTGGATTTTTCTTTCTTCTTCAGTGTTTGTTTGTCTTCATAGAAGGCAGAAGTCTGACTGTCACCTTAGGGTTCCTCCTGGATAAAAATATCCAAACGACACTAAAGCAACTAAAATTCCCATCACAAACTCTGCCTCTATGAATAGTGATCCGAAAATGGATCCGGATATACAACAACAATAACAAAATAATTCACAAAAGTTACGAAATATGAGATTTTTTAAAATGATTTTTTTAAAGACGCCATTTTGAATACAATTTATTAAGTATTTTGTAAGAAATCAGATTTATAATAAAAATTAAATCAGTTATTCCAATATCTACAAATTCAGTAAACAAAAGAAATATTAACAGACTACACAAAATTAAAAAATGACATTATTAAATTAAGATACCATTTGGAATTTTAATTATTCAAAGATTTTGAAGGTTGGGACAGCGTGGATTCACCGTTTGTTTCAATGAAGGATTACGAAATGTTTTCTTGATTTCACTTGGATATTTGAGCTTGTACTTTCCAAGCAAGCTGTTCTTGATATCCTTCAAACAATTTCTGTAAAATAGATTTTGCTCAGAATGAATTCGTAACAGCTATTGAAAGAAAAAAAAAGTAAAAAAAGTTAATACTTCAAAATTATCAGAAAGACCTCCCTTATTTTCATTTGCAACTTTTAAAATTTCTATACAAAGACAAATCTATTTATCAAATTAGAATAAATATGTTGAATAAAAATAATTATGTGCATTAAAAATTTAATTTCGTCAATTGATTTCGTTAATTTGTGATATCATATTAGCCCTGATTTCAAGATTTTTTTGATTATTAAAATCATGTAATTGAAATGTGAAACAGGGGAGGAGCTACTGGTTAAATTATTACGAACAGATTTATCATTGCTTTTAAATAACTAAAGATAAATATGATTCTGATGGTTTTAAACTAAGACTATCATAATTGAGTTGGGAAAATTTAAGAGAACCTGTCAGTATCAATTCGAAATTGAAGATAGAATTTAGCAGAGATGTCAAGTAGAAATTTTTGAAGTAGACAGTAAAAATAATCAATCACGGCTAAAAGACGCCTTATATTCTCGATTTGTCTGTCTATGTACACATATCCCACAATGCTTCACAACGGCTTGTGTTAGCTCAGTTGTAGATAGTCTGAATGTTGAATGTTGTAAGTGGCCTGTTAGCTCAGTTGGTTAGAACAAGGGCTAATAACGCGAAGGTCGTGGGTTCGATCCCCCAATCAGAAGTTCTTATTCTTCATTTTTTCTCCCCATTTTAAATTGAAAAGATTTCTCAACTTATGTTTTTTTTTTTTAGTACGAATTCAGTGTATTAACAAGTTTTGAGTTAAGAATGAAGATTATTCCATATAAATAGGGGTGGGTAAGATCGCATGGGTCGCAAACAGACTCGCGCGAGCATTTCCTAACCCCTTCCCGGCGCAGTCTATTTTAAAGTAAATAAAAGTGTTTGTCTGAATATATAAATCAAGTTTCACTCCTTCAAAGGTGTTAGGGAAAAATAACTCATACGTAAACTTGGATAAACTGTTTTTCTGGGCCTAAAAACAAATTAGAAACATACATTTAAAAGCAGAATTGAAATTATTTTGAAAATAAAATTTATCGTCTCATTAAGCCAAAAAATTCCATTAGTAGACAGAAAATATGCTTTTGCACACTGAGCCATCAACAAAAGAAATCCTGGACAGCTGTTTCATCCTTATCAGAAATCATCACCAGGATTACCCATTGATGATCAGTTCAGACACATCTTTCGCACAATCTGAGCTTATCATCAAGGGAATTGATTACTACCGATATTATTCCACCTGGAATATATAAGGATATCTTATAAAAATTATCGGGATTTAAAAAAGCCTTTCTCTCAGTGATTTATTGACTTGGCACCAGTTCTAAGTGAGAAAGAACTTCAAGTTTACTTTTCTGTTATTTCTTCAAATTTCTTAAACTATATTATATCTTAAAGTCGTGAATACGACGTAAGCCTACATTTGTATTCAGTAATACAATATCTACAGAATCCAAGACAAGAAATTTTCAATTTCTTTAAAAAAAATTAATTGAAAAAAATTAATTTCTTCTTTATTGAGATCAGACCTAATTTTAATCCCACGAAAACCTCCTCATAAGATAATGAGATTTTGGCAAAAACAGGATAAAAATCCGTTGTCTAGATTCCAATGCTGTTCTATGGGATTTTTGGGGGCATTTTAAGCTAATTTCTCGGCAAGGACCCATTTGGAAAAGATTTCAAATATAAATGTCAGATCGTCTCTAGTTCTCGAATTTGCCAACCAAGTTTCAAGAAGATTCATTCAGTTATTCAAAAGTTATTAGAGCAATCACACACAGATACCTACACTCTGATGAGCCTCACTGGATCATAGATTGAGAATTAACAAATCATTATTATACTGTTATAAAACTGTAGCAAGACTTGGGCAAAAATACTTGTCGTGTTCTTGTAAGGTACATGTTTCTATAATCTTGTGGTTTCAGATTTTCAAAATAATTTCCACTCGTAATTTTTTATAGAAGCTCAGTTAAAAATCAGAACATAACAATATTAAATAATAATTGTAAATCTTGAAGAACTCCATTAAACCCTTTTTTTTTATTTTCTGTCAGCTTCTATTGCTAAACCCATAAAATAAGATAATATCTTTCTAAATTTCTAAAATTTAAAATTAAAAAAAGTAGTTTTATTCATTTTTTTTTCTGTAAAATACATTTTTCTCAGAACAAGTTCGTAATAACCATTGATAAAAGAAAAAAAAATCAGTAGAAATCGACATAATTCTATCTACAAGAGCGTTTAATAGTGTTTATAATTTAAGATGATAAATAATAATAATAATAACAAATTTTAAATTCTGCATTCGGTGCATTGGATATGCTTTTCATTTTTGATTTTGGTGTGGTTGGTCTAACACAAGGCCGATATGTTAGAATCGGGGTTCGAATCCCGGTCAGAGGCTTGGATTTTTCTTTCTGCTTCAGTATTTGTTTCTCTTCATAGGAGCCAGAAGTCTTGACTGTCATCTTAGGGTGCCTCCTGGATAATAATATCCAGACGACAGTAAAGCAACTAAAATTCCCATCACAGACGACAAGTGATCCGAAAATGGATCCGGAAACCCAACAACACCAATTTACAAAATATTTCACAAAAGTTGTAAAATGTGAGATTTTTTTTTTAAATGATTTTTCAAAAACGCCATTTTGATTACAATTTATTAAATATTTTGTGGGAAATCACGATTTATAATTATCATTAAAACAGTTATTCCAATTTCTACAAATTCAGTAAATAAAAGAAACGTTTACAGACTATACTAAATTAAAAAAGGATATTCTTAAATTAACATACAATTAACATATTACATTAACATATCCTTTCTTGATTCCACATGGATATTTGAGCTTGTAACTTGCGAACACGCCGTTCTTGATATCCTTCTAACAATTTCTGTAAAGTAGATTTTGCTCAGATTGAATTCGCAACAACCATTGAAAGAAAAAAATTAATCATTTCGTCTTTTTTCTGTACTCTTCAGCCAGACCCACTCACCAGATGAAATCCTCAAACAGTGCAAAAATGTTAAGGAAAACCACTCCCGCGTCCGGCTGTGGGCTCCCTCCAAAAAGAAAAAATTTAAAAAAGAAGCATAAACAGGCCAATACTTCAAATCCTGGTCTGCGGAAATAGGAACAAAATAAATGGTATTTATTGTATATAGCTTTTAACGACATGGTACACGAAAGTATGAAATAGGGCAAGCTTTTACGTTCATTCTGTCCGTCCATCACTCTGTTCCAATTCTCCAGATAAAACTTCTAGTCAACAGGAAACATATACGTGGTCGTTTTGTCTCCCTATACGTTACGAAGCCATTTTTCAAGTTGTTTTCTTTTAGGAATTTGAAGAATTAAATAATGCTTTTAAGAATTAAATATATGTAGTTTGTTTTCTTGGAAAGAAAAATTAGACTAGAAAAAAACTAATGATCTCTCATCAAAATTACTCATTATTAGCATCAAGTTTATTGTTCTTGGAATTTTTTTTTTATTTAAATATAATTACCGCCCATTCGTCCACATACAAAAACAAATATTTTATCATAGACTATCCTGTGACATAAACTGATTTTCTGAGCTTAAAAACAAGTTAGAAATAAAACATTTAAAAGCATAAATGAAATTATGTTAACGAATAATATTATTGTAACAATTGGAAACAAAATTTAACGTATCGTTAAACCAATATATTTCATTACTGGACAGAAAATATGTTTTTTCACACTGAGCCATCAACAACAGGAATCCTGGACAGCTGTTTCATCTTTATCAGAAATCATCACCACGATTTCCCGTTGATGATCGTCTTAGACACATCTTTCGTACAATCTGAGCCTATGATTAAGGAAATTGATAACTATTGATATTAATCCATCCGGAATGTATAAGGATATCATATTAAAATTATCGGTATATAAAAAAGCTTTTCACTCTGTGATTTATTGAGAGTTCTAAGTGAGAAAGAACTTCAAGTTTACTTTTCTATTATTTCTTCAAATTTCTTAAATTATATATATTATTAAGTCGTGAATACGACATAAGCCATCAGTAATATAATATATACAGAATTCAAGATGCCAATTTTCAATTTCTTT
This sequence comes from Thereuonema tuberculata, assembly GCA_023159025.1. Lineage (NCBI taxonomy): Eukaryota > Metazoa > Arthropoda > Chilopoda > Scutigeromorpha > Scutigeridae > Thereuonema > Thereuonema tuberculata. The sequence continues at coordinate 35,975 of JAFIDM010114264.1, forward strand.
ATAAAAAAATTAGTTAAATATTATTTATTGAAATCGCACTTAATTTTTATCGCACGAAACGTCTAGCAACAGAGATTAATATTCATTCTTTAAGATAAGGAGATTCTAAAAAAACAGGATAAAAATCCATTGTTTCCAATGCTTTTCTATGGGAAGTTTTGGGGGCATTTTAAGCTAATTTCTCGTCAAGGACCCATTTAGAATAGATTTCAAATATAAACGTTAGAAAGGTCTCTGTTCTAGAATTTGCCAACAAAGTTTCAAGAAGATCCATTCACCTGTTCAAAAGTTATCAGAGCGAGCGCAAGCACATACGTAGATACCCACACTTTGATGAGCCTCACTGGATCATAGATTGAAATTTAACAGCTCATTGTTATACTGTTATAATAATGTAGCAAGACTTATGCAAAAATCCTTGTCCTGAACTTGTAAGGTTCATGTTTGTGTAATGTTGTAGTTTCAGATTCTCAAAAAATTTCCTCTCCCAAATTGTTATATATGCTAAGTTAGGAAAAACACTAAATATTATGTTTTAAATCTTGAAGAACTCCCCATAAAACCCTTGCTGTTGTTGATTTTTTTTATTTTCTTGTAGCTTCTATTGCAAAACCCATAAAATAGGATAATATATTGAGATTTTCGAACTGTTTCAAATAAAAAAGTAGTTTTATTCATTTTTTTTTTCTGTAAAATACATTTTGCTCAGAATAAGTCCTAACAACCATTGAAAAGAAAAAAGTCAATAGAAATCGACATTAATAGAATTCTATCTACAAGACCGTTTAATGCGTTTATAATTTACTCAAATATGATCTGAAGAATGGGTATCTGTTTTTTTTTTCTTCCTGGGAGTGAAATGCGGGCGGGTGTTGGGGTGACCACCTGACCTTAACTTAGTCCAGTTGGTCATATAGCGCCGGTAGTTTTATCTCCCGCATTACAAGGATCTGCATCGGCCTGTGGTAGGATACTTTAATTTTAATCAAAGATGATAAAGAACACATAACAAATTCTGTATTCGGTGCATTGGATGCTCTTTTCATTTTTGATTTTCAGTTTACAAAATGCTGTTCCAGCATGGGGGAGTGGTTGGTTTGGGAGGCTGTCTGGCACGAGGCCGATGTGTCAGAATCGGGGTTCGAATCCCGGCCAGAAGCTTGGAGTTTTCTTTATTCTTCAGTGTTTATCCCTCTCCATAGGTTGCAGAAGTCTGACTGTCACCTTAGGGTGCCTCCTGGATAGTAATATGCAAATGAGAGTAAAGCAACTAAAAATTCCCCATCACAGACTCCGCCTGTATGACCACTCATCCGAAAATTTTACAACTCATCTAACAACAATTTACAAAATAATTCACAAAAGTTAGGAAAATGTAATGGACAAAGAGAAATTTTGAAGACGCCATTTTGATTACAATTTATTAAATATTTGGAAGAAATCAAGATTTGTAATTATAATTAAAATAGTTATTCCAATTTCTAGAAATTCAGTTAATAAAAGAAATGTTTACAGACTACACAAAATTAAAAAATTACATTATTAAATTAACTTACCATTTTGAATAATAATTATTCAAAGATGCTGAAGGTTTAGGACAGCGTGGATTCACGTTTGTTTCAATGTAGGCTTACGGATATCCTTTCTTGAGTCTGCATGGATATTTGAGCTTCTACTTTCCAAACAGGCTATTCTTCATATCCTTCAAACAATTTCTGTAAAGTAGATTTTGCTCAGAACGAGTTCGTAACAACCATTGAAAGAAAAAAAATAATCGTTTCATCCTTTTTGTGTACTCTTCAGCCAGACCCACTCACCAGATGAAATACTCACATAGTGCAAAAATGTTAAGGGATACCACTCCCGGCTATGGGCGTCTTCCACAAAGGAAACATTTAAAAAAGAAACCAAAACAGACCAAACTTCAATCCTGGCCTATGGAAAAAATAAAAAAATAAATGGTATTTATTGCATAGAGCTTATAACGACATCGTACACGAAAGTATAAAATAGGGTAAGCTTTTATGTTCATTCTGTCCGTCCATCCATCTGTTCCAATTCCCCAGGTAAAACTACTAGTCGGATAGACATGAAACATGCTCCCTTATTGGAATCCTTATGACTTTCAGAAGTGGGGTGAAAAATAGGAGTTCCGTCCTGCGAACTGATGAAGTGGCTCAAAAGGAAACATATATGGGGCCGTTTTGCCATATAGGTTACGAAGCCATTTTTCCCGTTGTTTGCTTTTAAGATATAATATATTTAGTTTATATTCTGGAAAATAAAAATTAGACTAGAAAAAAACTTATGATCTCTCATCTAAGTTACTCGTTATTAGCATCAAATGTATTGTTCTTGAAATATTTTTCATTAGAAACGATTATCGCCACTTATCCACCACCAACAACAAAGGAAATTCTATCTTATTCATAGTCCTATTCTCTGACACATCTAAATAAAAAAGAAATATATTTTTGAGAGTTTTTTTCCCATTAGATTAACTCTTATTTTTTCCATTGTGATTATTCAAATGTAAAAGCTTTTTGTCTAAATATATAATCCAAGTTTCAGTCCTTAAAAGGTGTTAGGGAAAATGAACTCATCCGTAAACGAGGATAAACTGATTTTCTCATCTCAAACAATAAGCCAAAAAAATACATTTAAAAGCAGAAATGAATTTATGTTAACCATTAATATTACTGTCACATTTGAAAACAAAACTTAACCTCTCCTTAAACCAAAAAATTCCATTAGTGGACAGAAAATATGCTTTTTGCTAACTAAGCCAGCAACAACATGAATCCTAGACAGTTGTTTCATCCTTATCAGAAATCATCACCAGGATTTCCCATTCACGATCGGCTCAGACACCTCTTCTAACAATGTGAGCTTATCATCAAAAGAATTGATCACTACTTATATTATTCCATCTTGAATAACAAAAAAAAATATAAAATTGTAAATAAAATAATATTAAATTTATCGGCATCTAAGAAAGCCTTTCTGTCCGTGGCACCAGTTCTAAGTGTGAAAGAACTTCAAGTTTACTTTCCTGTTATTTCTTCTAATTTCTGAAATCATATACATTTTAAAGTCGTGAGTACACGTAAACCTACATTTGTATTCAGTAATACAATATCTACAGAATTCAAGACGACAGATCTTCCATTTCTGTGAAACAAAATTAATTAAGTCTTATTTATTGAAATCGGACTTAATTTTAATCGCACATAACCTCCCGCAACGGAGATTAAGTCTTTAAGATAATGGGATTGTGAGAAAAACAGGATAAAAATCCATTGCTTAGATTAAAATGCTTTTCAGTGAGAATTTTTGCTCTCGAGATTTCAAATATAAAAGTTAGATCGTCTATGTTCTCGAATTTGCCAAGTTTCATGAAGATCCATCCAGCTGTTCGAACGTTATTAGATCGAGATACCCACACTTTGATGAGCCTCACTGGATCATAGATCGAAAATTAACAGATCATTGTTATACTGTACAATAATGTACAAGACTTGTGCAAAAATCTAGTCGTGTTCTTGTAAGGTACATGTTTCTGTAATCTTGTAGTATCAGATTCTCAAAAATATAGTTTTGTAGATGCTAAGTTAGAAAAAAAAAACATTAAACAATATGTTGTAAATCTTGAAGAACTTGTCGTTATCCATAAAACCTTGTCGTTATTGATTTTTTTATTTTTATTTTCTTACAGCTTCTATTGCAAAACCCATAAAATAGGATAATATGATGAGATTTTCTATAAGTTTAAAATAAAAAATTAGATTTATTCATTAGTTTTATTCTGTAAAGTCTATTTTGCTCACAACAGGTCCCTAATAACCATTGAAAAGAAAAATCAATAGAAATCGACATAATTCTATCTACAAGAGCGTTTAATAGCGTTTATAATTTAAAAGATCTAATCAAATATGATATGTATGATTCGTTAATGGTTTTTTTCCTGGGAGTTAAATGCGGGCTGGCGTTGGGCTGACCACCCGACCTCAACTTAGTCCCGTTGTCACGAAGCGCCGGGAGCCTAACCCCCGCGACCCAATGGCCTGGATCGGCCTACAGTAGGATACTTTAACTTTAATCAAAGATGATAAAGAATAACAATAACAAATTTTAAATTCTCGGTGAATTGGATGCTCTTTTCATTGTGGATTTTCAGTTTACAAAATACAGTTCCGGCATGGCCGAGTGGTGTCTGGGCAGCGGTCTGGCATGAGGCCGATATGTCAGAAACGGGGTTCGAATCCGGGCCAGAGGCTTGTATGTTTCTTTCTTCTTCAGTATTTGTTTCTCTTCTTAGGAGTCAGAAGTCTGACTTTCACTTTAGGGTGCCTCCTGAATAATAATATTCAAACGACAGTAAAGCAACTAAAATTCCCCATCACAGTGTGGGTTCATGACCAGTGATCCGAAAATAGACCCAGAAATACAACAACAACAATAATTTACAAAATCATTTAAAAATTATGAAAAGAGGATATTTTTAGGATGTAATGGACAAACATAAATTCAGAAGACGCCATTTTGATTACAATTTATTAAGTATTTTGTAAGAAATCAGATTAATAATTATAATTAAAAGAGTTATTCCATAGTTTCAATAAAAAGCCAATGCACAGACTAAAATTAACAAATTTACTTCAATGAAATTAATTACAAGCTGCTATGTCCTCCAAATGAGATATGGCCACCCTGTTTTGTGAGATCTGCGCATGTATGATCGATTAGTCTGGTCAGGCACTTCCGTTTGATTTTATGACAGGACGCCGCCATTACGGTAATCGCTTGTTACTTTGCAAAAGAGCATTGTATTTATAAATAATATATATTTATTTATTTATTTATATAAATACTTCTTGTTAGCAACTGGCATTGAAATAACGCTAAATAGTCGAAAGAAGTTTTAATTTGGCGTTATCAACATGTCTTTCTCTGTGAAAATAGACGACGGCGTCCATTGTGACAGGAAAACATAATTAATCAGCTACCGGAAGGGCTGCGCAGTTCAAACTTCCGCCGGCCAACTTTCATTTGGAAGACAGTAGTTTCTTAACCGTAAAAGGTTACCTTTTCAAGCTCTTTGTTACAGTGAGTTATTCCAATTTCTACAAATTCACTAAATAAAAGAAATGTTTACAGCCTACACAAAATTAAAAAATAATATTATTAAATTAACATACCATTTTAAATAATAATTTGTCAAAGATTTCGTGTGTTTCAGACAGTGTGGATTCACAGTTTGTTTCAAAGAAGGCTTAGGATATCCTTCCTTGATTTCAGGTGGATATCTGAGCTTGTACTTTCCAAACAAGCTGTTCTTGATATCCTTCAAGCAATTTCTGTAAAGTAGATTTTGCTCAGAACGGTGAGTTCACGCTGTCCGAAATCTTCAAAATCTGTGAATAATTATTACTCTAAATGGTACGTTAATGTAATAATGTCATTTTTTTAATTTTGTATAGTCTGTAAACATTTCTTTTATTTAATGAATTTGTAGAAATTGAAATAACTGTTTTAATTACAAATATAAATCTGATTTCTTACAAAATATTAAATAAATTGTAATCAAAATGGTGTCTTCTAAATTTATCTTTGTCCATAAAAAATATCATATTTCCATGACTTTTGTGAATTATTTTGTAAATTGTTGTTATTGTTGTTGTATTTCCGGATCATTTTCGGATGACTGGTCATAGAAGCAGAGTCTGAGATGGGGAATTTTAGTTGCTTTACTGTCGTTTGGATATTATTATCCAGGAGGCACTCGAAGGTGACAGATAGACTTCTGCCTCCTATAAGGAGAACAAAACTGAAGAAGAAAGAAAAATTAAACCCCCTGGCCGGGATTCGAACACCGATTCTGACCTCAGGCCAGACCGCCGCCCAGACGAACCACGGCATTTTGTAAATTGAAAATCCAAAATGAAAAGAGCATCCAATGCACCGAATAGAGAATTTAAAATTTGTTATTATTTATTCTTTATAATCTTTGATTAAAGTTAAAGTATCCCACAAAAGGTAGATGCAGGCCGTTTGGGTGCGGGAGATATGTCTCCCGGCGCTTCGTGACCAACAAGACTAATTTGAGGTAGGGTTATCAACGCAACGTCCGCCAGCATTTAACTCCCAAGAAAAAAACCAGATACCCATTCTACAGATCATATTTGTTTAGAACTTTTAAACTATAAACGCTATTCTAGATAGATTAATGTCGATTTTCATTGACTTTTTCTTTTCAATGATTATTACGAACTTGTTCTGAGCTAAATGTACTTTACAGAAAAAATAATGAATAAAGCTACTTTTTTATTATAAGCTTTTAGAAAATCTCATCATATTATCTTATTTTATGGGTTTTGCGTAGAAGGCTACAAGTAAAAAAAAAATAATAACCACAAGAGTTTTACGGAGTTCTTTAAGATTTACAACGTATTATTATTATTATTATTTTTAAGTTAGCAACAATTTATCAGTTAGTTAGTGGAAATTATTTTGAGCATCTGAAACTACAAGATTACAGAAACATGTATCTTACAAGAACACGACAAGCATTTTTGCACAAGTCTTGTACATTATTATACAGTATAATAATGATCTGTTAATTTTCAATCTATGATCCAGTGAGGTTCATCAAAGTGTGGGTATCTAAGTGTGTGATCGCTTTAATAACTTTTGAACAGCTGGATGGATCTTCATGAAACTTGGTTGACAAATTCGAGAACTGAGACTGTTATATTTGAAATCTTTTCCAAATGGTTCCTTGTGGAGGTATTAACTTAAAAACCAGGCAAAATTCTTAAAATTCATAAAATTCTCATAGAAAAGCATTGAAATCTAAACAATGGATTTTTATCCTGTTTTTGTCAGAATCTCATTATCTTTATAAATGAATATTAATCTCTGTTGCTGGAGGTTTGGTGCGATTTCAATAAATAAGATTTAATTTAAATTTTTTATTTACAGAAATTGAAAAATTTGTCGTCTTGAATTCTGTCGATATTGTATTACTGAATACAAATATAGACTTATGTCGTATTCACGACTTTCAAAATATATATAATTTAAGAAATTTGAAGAAATAACAGGAAAGTAAACTTGAAGTTCCAGTCTGTGGACTGATTAAGTAGCTGAAAAGGAAACATATACGGGGACATTTTGGCTCCGTATTCGTTGCGAAGACGCTTTTTCCCGCTGTTTGCTTTTAAGAATTAATATATTTCGTTTATGTTCTGGGAAATAAAAATTAGACTAGAAAAAAAAACTTATGATCTCTCATCTAAAATACTCGTCATTAGCATCAAATTTATTGTTCTTGATTTTTTTTTTATTTGGATGCGATTTAGATCTTTTTCATAGTCCAATCCTGTGACACATGTACAGGAAATGGAAATATATTTTTCTCTTTTTTTTTTTCCTCATTAGATTAACTCTCATTTGTTTCCATTACGATTATTCAAATGTAAAAACGTTTTTGTCTGAATAATTAATCCAAGTTTCACTCCTTTAAAGGTGTTGGGAAAAAGAACAGGTATCCTAGACAGCTGTTTCATCCTCATCAGAAATCATCACCAGGATTTCCCATTGATGATTGGCTCAGACACAACTTTCGCACAATTTGAGCTTATCATCAATGGATTGATCACCACTGATATTATTCCACCTCGAATGTATAAGGATATCATATTAAATTTATCGGCATCTAAGAAAGCCTTTCTTTCCGTAATTTATTTACTTGGCACCAGTTCTATGTGTGAAAGAACTTCAAGTTTACTTTCCTGTTATTTCTTCAAATTTCCTAAATTTTATATATATTTTAAACTTGTGAAAATGACGTAAGCCCACATTTGTATTCAGTAATACAATATCTACAAAATTCAAGACGACAAATTTTCAATTTTTGTAAAAAAAAAAAAAAAAAAAAAGGAATTCTTATTTATTGAAGTTGGACTTAATTTTAATCGAACCTAACCTCCCGCAACGGAGATTAATTCTTTAAGATATTCTGACAAAAATAGAATAAAAATCCTTTGTTTAGATTCCAATGCTTTTCAATGGAAATTTTTGCGGGCTTTATAAGCTAATTTCTCGTCAAGGACCCATTTGGAAAAGATTTCAAATATAATAGTTAGATCGTCTCTGTTCTCGAATTTTCCAACCAAGTTTCAGGACGATCCATCCAGCTGTTCAAACGTTATTAGAGCGAGCGCCAGCACACACAAGATACACCCACTTTGATGAGCCTCACGGGATCATAGATTGAAAAATTAATAGATCATTGTTATAATAATGTAGCAAGATTTGCGCAAAAATGCTTGTCGTGTTCTTCTAAGATAATGTTTTTGTAATCTTGTTGTTTCAGATTCTCAAAATAATTTTAACTTGTGAATTTTTGTAAGGTACCTGAGTCATATATCGCCATGTATATCTTTAACGCCACCTATCTAATTATTAATAAACATAAGAGATGGCGGTACTGCACTAAAGTAGTTTGCATTGACATGCCATCTAGTGTTGAAGTGAGTTACTAGCAGACCACCAACAATTTCGAGTGAAAGTATAGTTCCATCATTTCGTGTCGAGGACTGGTTCTGAAAGGCTGCTACTATATGAATATAAGATAAAATATAGATTTTTTAATGTTCAGCAAAGATTAACTATATAAAACTATATATTTTCTTGATTCTTGAAGATTCTTCTATGTAGATAAGTTAATTGTCATTTTTAAAATTCGGAAATTGTAGACAAACAAGTGTATCATGTGATCCATGTGCTCGTACATCTTTAACGCCATGGTGGCGTTAATGGTCTACATATACGATTTTAGAATATGTAAGCTTACGACATTTATAAGTTACTAATATGAGTTGACTGAAAAAATATTGTTTTTGTGATATTTTGTCTTATTGTCTCATTTCATTTAAAAGGAGGGGATATCCAAATTAATTTTTACATTTCCTCTTTTGTTTTAGCTACAGATTAGAAAGATTGTTAATTTCAAGTAATTTTTTAAAAATTTTTAACAGAAAGTCAAGTTTAGTTGCTTTTTACTATAATTTTGTACAAATAATGTTTACAATGATGTAATAATTCTTAATTTTAAATAAGTTACTAGAAAGTAGGTGGCGTTAATTAGACCAGGTATTCCTAATAACACCAGTTTGCAAAGTTTTCTTATTTGAGTTCTCATATTTCTCCAGTAAAAATTATCATATGTTTCATTCTGGTATGCTTCAAACAGAAGATTAAACTTTCTAGGTCATAATTTTCGTGTTTCGATACATCTTATTTCCAGACTTACGTATATGCTCCAATAAACGCCGAGTCTCTTATTGTCGCCGGTCTCTAATAAGTGCCGGGCTACAGAGGGACGCGGCTAAATAGTAGCCGGCCTCTAATAGTAGCCGGTCTCTAACAGTAGCCGAGTCTTTGATATTTGCCTACTGGTAATAGTGTAAGGGTCCGTATCTTTGTAGTCGTGCGAAATACCTTACGGTACATTATCTTACAAAATGCAGCCGAAACGGTCATTTGATATTGCCTTTAAGATTCGCGCGGTGGAATACGCGAAAGAAACTTCCGGTGAGGCGGCCGCCCGTCATTGCGGATTCGGACGACGAATAGCAGCGAAAGATACAGAAAGAAATTGCCATTTATCTTTAACAGTCTTATGTAGCATATGAAATTCAAATAAAGTAGCTGTTTGTAATATTAGCCGGTATTTATGTGTAAAAATATTGCGTTCTGAAGGTTTTTGTTAATAATCGCCGGCCTCTAATAGCAGTCGGTCTCTATTAAGCGCCGGGAGACAAGGCTAGTTTTGCAAATAAACGCCGGGGGCCTCTATTGGAGCATATACGGTACTACAATTGAAATGTTAAGGTGGAGTTATTTGGGCAGCGTACTTTAGATGCTAATGAAACCCCTGTCATGAAACCCCTGTCGTTATTGATTTTTTTTTTTATTTTCTTTTAGCTTATAATGCAAAACCCATAAAATAGGATAATATGATTAGATTTTCTAAAACTTTAAGATAAAAAATTAGTTTTATTCCTTAGTTTTTCTGTAAAGTACATTTTGCTCAGAACAAGTTTCTAATAACCATTGAAAAGAAAAAGTGAATAGAAATCGACATAATTCTATCTACAAGAGCGTTTAACAGCGTTTATAATTTAAAAGATCTAATGAAATATGATCTGTAGAATGGGTTATTTCCTGGGAGCGGGCGTTGGGCTGGCCACCCAACCTCAACTTAGTTCCGTTAATCACGAAGAGCCGAGAGCCTAATGTCTCGCGATTCTAAGGGTCTGCATCGGCCTATAGTGGGATACATTAAGATGATAAAGAATACATAAATACAAATTTTGAAATTTGTATTCGTTGCATTGGATGCTCTTTTCATTTTTAATTTTCAATTTAGAAAATGCCGTTCTGGCATGGCCGAGTGGTTGGTCTGGGGTGGTGATCTGGCATGAGGCCGATGTATCAGAATCGGGGTTCGAATCCCGGCTAGAGGCTTGGATGTTTCTTTCTTCTACAGTGTTTGTTTCTCTTCACATGACGTAGAAGTGTGACTGTCACCTTAGGGTTCCTCCTAGATAATAATATTCAAACGACAGTAAAGCAACTAAAATTCCCATCACAGACTCTGCCTCTATGACCAGTGATCGGAAAATGGATGCGGAAATGCAATATTTACAAAATAATTCACAAAAGTTAAGAAAATATGAGATTTTTTAAAATGATTTTTTTTAAAGACTCCATTTTGATTACAATTTGTTAAATATTTTCAAACAAATAAGGTTTTTAACTATAATTAAAACAGTTATTCCAATTTCCACAAATTCACTAAATAAAAGAAATATTTACAGACTACACAAAATTAAAAAATGACATTATTAAATTAACATACAGTGGAAACTCGCTATTCGTACACAATCCGTTCCAGAAGGCAGTTCGAATGGCGATTTGTACGAATGGCGAATCATTTTCTCACATAAGATATAATGTAAATTGGATTAATCCGTTCCAGACCCACAGATGATTGTTTATTTAAACCTTTGTATAATATTTCAAGCCTAAAATATATAAAAACTATGAAAACGATATGGTTGATTTCGCCATGCCATACTGAGTTGCCAGGTCAGAGACACGAGTTCCACTTTCAAACTTCGCAACTAGTTCTTTTTTCAATTCAATTGTCGTTCTCACTGCTTTCCTTTTAGGTTTCGTTGAATCAGTAATCTTTTTTGGACCCATGGCTGCACTATTTTTGATAAAAATAACAAAAAATAACAATAAAATAGCACAAAGTTTTAAGAAGCTTGCATGGATGATGCATAGCGTACGGAAGCTAGCACGAGACTGAGCTGAAACGACCGCGTGGCGCGGCCAATAACAAGGTCACGCTGTCCGAATCGCGAGCAAGCGTACGAATGGCGAATTGAATTTTACTTGAAAAAGTTGGACGAATAACGAGTTGTACGAGTAGAGAGGCGGACGAATGGCGGGGTTCCACTGTACCATTTTGAATAATAATTATTCAAAGATTTTGAAGGTTGGGACAGCATGGATTCCCGTTTCTTTCAATGTAGGATTACGATATGCTTTCTTGATTTCACTTGGATATTTGAGCTTGTACTTTCCAAACAAGCTTGTTCTTGATATCCTTCAAACAATTTCTGTAAAGTAGATTTTGCTCGGAATGAGTTGTAACAAGCATTGAAGGAAAAAAAAATAATAATCCAAATTGATCACAAAGACCTTCCTTATTTTAATTTGTAACTTTTTAAATTTCTATTCAAGGACAAATCCATTTAATAATTCTGTTAATTGCATTAAAAATTTAATTTTGTCAATTAATTAACGTTAATTTGTTATATAATATTACTCCTGATTTCTAGATTTTATTGGTTATCAGAATAATGTAATTGAAATGCGAAACTGGCGATGAGCTACTGAACAGATTATTCCGAACAGATTTATAATTACATTTAAATAATTAAAGATAAATATAATTCTGATAGTTTTAAACTAAGACTACTAGAATTCAGTTACGAAAATTTAAGAGAGCCTGTCAGTATCAATTCGAAATTGAAGATAGAATTTAGCAGAAATATCAAGTAGAAATTTTTGCAGTAAACAGTAAAAGGTCGTGGGTTCGATTCCCTAATAGGCAATTCGTATTCTATATTTTTTTCTCCCCACTTTAAATCTTTTCACAGTTTCTCAAGTTTTTTTTTTTTTTGATAATTAGTAGGAATTTAGTGTATTAACAAGGAATGACGATTATTCGATATAAATAGGGGTGAGTAAGATAGCATGGGTAGTTTTGTAGAAAACGATCCCGTAGATGAAAATGGAAGAAGAATTGCCGAAGGTAAGCTGGGCGGTCGTGTGATTGCTTGTGGGCTTGGCGGTGCGAGGAGGGGATGATTTGTTCAGGGGCCGCGGTTCTTTGGACAGATTATAGTTCCGATGGTCACGAAGCGCCTGGAGCCTTACCTTCAACGAACCCCAAAGGCCCGCAAGTTAAAGTAGGGGGATACTTTAACTTTAATGAAAGATAATAAAGAATACATATTACAAACTTTAAATTCTGTATTCGGTGCATTGGATGATCTTTTGATTCATTTTTGTTTTTCAATTTACAAATGCCGACTCATTTGGGCGGCGATCTGGCACGAGGCCGATATGTCAGAATCGGGGTTCGAATCCCGGCCAGAGGCTTGGAGTTTCTTCTTTCTTTCAGTGTTTGTCAGTCTTCATAGGAGGCAGAAGTCACCTTAGGGTTCCTCCTGGATAATAATATGCAAACGACAGGAAAGCAACTAATATTCCCCATCACAAACTCTGCCTCTATGAATAGTGATCCGAAAATGGATCTGGAAATACAACAACAATAACAATTTACAAAATAATTTACAAAAGTTATGAAAATGTGAGATTTTTAAGATGTAATGGACAAAGATAAATTTAGAAGACGCCATTTTGATTACAAATTTATTAAATATCTTGTAAGAAATCAGATTTAGAATTATAATTAAAATAGTTATTCCAATTTCTACAAATTCAGTAAATAAAAGAAATGTTTACAGACTACACAAAATTAAAAAATGACATTATTAAATTAACGTACCATTTTGAATAATAATAATTTTTTAATGATTTTGAAGGTTTAGTATTGCGTGGATTGACCGTTTGTTTCAATGTAGGCTTACGGATATCCTTACTTGAGTCCACATGGATATTAGAGCTTGTACTTTCCAAACAAGCTGTTCTTGATATCCTTCAAACAATCCTGTAAAGTAAATTTTGCTCAGAATGAGTTGTAACAAGCATTGAAGCAAAAAATTTAATCGTTTTGTCCTTTTTGTGGACTCTTCAGCCAGATCCACTCACCAGATGAAATGCTCACATAATGCAAAAATGTTAAGGGATACCACTCCCGCATCCGACTATGGGCTCCCTACACAGAGAAAACAGTTTTAAAAAGAAACCAAAACAGACCAAACTTGAAATCCTTGTCTTTGGAAATAGGAAAAATATAAATGGTATTTATTGTATGCAGCTTTTAACGACATAATACACGAAAGTATAAAATGGGGGAAGCTTTTATGTTCATTTTGTCAGTCCGTCCATCTGTTCCAATTCTGCAGGTGAAACTAGTAGTCGGATAGACATGAATCATACTCCCTTATTGGAATCCTTGTGACTTGCAGAGGTGGAGGGAAAAGATAGGAGTTCCTTCCGGTCTGCGGACTGAGGAAGTGGCTCAAAAGGAAACATATACGGGGCCGTCTTGGCTTCGTATACATTACGAAGCCATTTTTCCCCTTGTTTGCTTTTAAGAATTAATATATTTAGTTTATGTTCTGGGAAATAACAATTAGACTAGAATAAAAACTTATGATCTCTCATCTAAAATACGCGTCATTAGCATCAAATTTATTGTCCTTAGAATTGTTTTTTATTACAAACTATTACCACCCACTTATCCACACACAAAAACAAATCTTGTAGTTTCAGATTCTCAAAGTAATTTCCACTCGTAAATTTTTGTAGATCCTAAGTTAGAAAAAAAATTAAATAATACATCTTTAATCTTTAAGAGTCCATTAAACACTTGTAGTTATTTATTTTTTTTATTTTATTGTTGATTATATTGCAAAAACCCATAAAAATAGGACAATACGATGAAATTTTCTAAAAATCTTATATTATAAAAGCGTTATTTTGTCTGTCATTATCATAAGACTTTACGTTTTTCCAATTTTGTGACCAAACTATGATTATCCTTGCAAAAGGATAAAATCATAGGACAAAAAAAATGCTACAAAAATCTTTCGAAAAAATTTTTTAATTTCCAAGATGTCGCCTTTTAAAGGGTCAAATTTTGACTTTTTCTCAATTTAAAAGAAAAGTATAAAAGTTGGAAGAGAACATT
>JAFIDM010114265.1:1902-12941 GCA_023159025.1 Thereuonema tuberculata
TTTTTTGAACCATTCTTCATTTTTTTACGAGTGAGAAAAAAGAAGAAAAAAAGAACTGCTGAGAGATTAATAAGATTGGTGAAGTGCTTCACTGAGCAGAAAAGGAAGACTGATTTGCCTTTTCGCTGCTGACTGCCTCCTTTTCTAAAAACACTCCTTGGACCTTTTAGAACGTCAACGCGACAGATTCATCTGACACGGCAAGAATTTATTGTCTCTTCGTATTGTGTTATCTCATGATTTTAATCGATGAATCTCGCAACTTGATTTAGCCTATTGGCTTCATTTCACGATTTGATTTCGACTTTTTGAAATGTAGAATTACTGCTAATTAATTTAGTTAAATTCATTTTAATTAAGTAATAGCAAGTATCCTACGTTAGGAATGGGAAAGTTGGTGGAAGAATTCTCTATTCTATTTTTTTCTTTTTTTATTTCTTTATTTACAATTCTTCATTCTCTCTAATTTTGAAAACTTATTCTAAGCTTTTTCTTCTCCTGCGACTCTTTTTTTCTATTCTACCGTCAAATTACAAATTCGGTTTCGCATGATAAGCGAAATAATTTTACCTCTTATTAAGCTATTTCTTAAAATGAAAGTTTTCAATTTTTTTCATACTTATTCCTAAAATATGGATTCAATTTTATTACCATAACTTAATCTAAGTTAAACTTTCAATTTCCTAACATAATTAGTTGCTTGTTTTAGGTAAGATAATGTACTGTACAGGGTGAGTCAAAATGATTTGAACGATTTCAAAAATTCACTTTAAAAATTGTATTTAATAATTAATAAATTAATTGTGCAACTTTGGAATTTTTTTTTCCAGATCTCGTAACTATTCACACGACAAATGTAAACACGGTACTCAAATTCCTCCCAAACGAAGTAGCAGGGGTCTATCGATTGTGGCAATTGCAGCTGGATGCGCATCTTCGCCTAGATATGTTGGTAAGGGATGTACAAACACCGTGTCCATAACATACTCCCATAAGAAGTAGTTTCAAGGAGTAAGATCCAGGAAACGGGCTTGCCACGTCATCAACTGTTGCTCGCAAGAACCAGCACGGCCGATCCACCGTTGCGGCAATCGTTCGTTTAGGTGCTGGCTTACTGCAGTGTGAAAATGGGATAGTGTCCCGTTTTGCTAGAAAATGACTGTCGATCTCCAGCTGTGGCAACAGCCATTCAGTTAGCATATGGAGACACAGTACTCTTTCTTCTCTCCTGTGGCAGTCATGTTGTCTACAACGCCACACAGCGGTCGACAGCAGAAGTTATATGTGTAACGGCGCATCATTCAACTCGACAGAGTTCGCGCTGGGAAGGAATTTGAGCACCGTGTTGACATTTGTCGTGTGACGAAAGGTAATCATATTGAACAGTAATGATCTGGGAAAAAACCTTAAAATATATAATTCGTTTATTAAAATACATTCAATACAATTTTTACAATGAATTTTTGAAATCGTTCAAATCATTTTGATTCGCCCTTTAGACAAATTATTGACCCCTTTACCCTAAATGAAGAGTTTCAGGTCAACAAGGGAAGTCAGTAATGCACACTATAAACCATTCAACAAAGCAACACCCAAAAAACAACGCTATAATAATAAAACACCAGCACACACTTACACACACACACACACATAAAAATATATATACATATATATAAACTCATAAAACACATGAAAAAAACTTAGTACAGTCTAAACAGTTAAGAAGAACAATAAAACATTATTAAAACCCCGGCCCCCTATTAAAAATAATAAAAAGTTAAAAGATAAAAAGAAAAAAAAAATCAAAAACCAATTAGCAAGAGAAGAGTAATATGAAAAGGAAGAGTGCTCGTATCAAACAGTGCAAGAGAGCTGGAAAGTTGAACCGAAATCATTTTTCAACCAGCCATGGGATAAAAATTACAAAAATCAAAAAGGACAATCCACACAATCGCACAATTAGCCGGGGGGTGCTACGGCAGGACCGCACCCGCCACGGAAAAGCCGTCGAAGACCCTACTCAACCATGAGCGGTCAAGTTCGCTGTCCACCCGGAGCATTTGTCCCCATGCCCGAAAAGTCGACCGTATGGTGGCAGACAAACAACAAAACAAAAAACAAAAAAGGGAGCCTCTAAATGGATAAAAGTCCTTTGGCATACCCTTTAAAATCGTTTTGAAATTTTTTCAAAATTTCATGGTTTTCGCAGGGTAAAGCAACGCCACTTGTGATCAATAACTGCTCAAAATGACAACGGAGCTGGAGTCGGCGAGGATGTTCACACCTCCACAAAACATGGTCAACATCCTCGTCCTCGTGTAAGTCACAAAACCGACAAGCGGGATTACCTATCCTGCGAAACCTAAAGAGATAAAAACCAAAATCACCATGGCCAGTCAAGAATTGATTCAGGTGAAAATCCCCAAAGATAGTGCGGTCATTAACCCTGTCTATAAATGAATGTAAAACAGGACTCTTAGAAGATGAAATCCATTCATTTTGCCAGCTGGTGGAAATCTCGGATCTCATGATGAACTTGGACAAACTGCGGGGCAAAGGTCGAGAAATGTGATCGTTTCCAACGTTGTTGCACATTTGGCCTCGCTGTCGGCAAGCTCATTACCATAATAGCCGACATGAGCTTTTACCCAGAACAATTGGCAGATTGTTCCATTATTAGTTAACTTAATAAGATCCACGTGGGTATCCCGGGCGTCGAAATGCTCATACGAGCAATTCGCCACAGATCGCAGAGCGGAATAAGAATCAGAAATGAGCGCGAGCCTAACTATCTGCTCCTCCCAAAAAGCGGCCGCCCACGATACCGCGATCCGGAGGGCACAGAGCTCTGCTTGAAAAACAGAACAAGAATCAGGCAAGCGCTTCTTAAAGATATCAATGATGTTCAAGGTCGTGTCTAAAAAGACAATGGAGAATCCCACTCTGCCATCCAACTTAGACCCGTCGGTAAAGATGTAGGCATCATAGGATTCATCCCGACCATTCCAGCTCTTGATGTCAAAAATGCGTCTGTTTGCCGGGTGTACCCAACCGTCGATCGGAACCCTCTGGCAATATTCCGGGCTACTAACTCGTTTGTAATGAGAGGCCAAATGGTGGGCTTGAATCCACAGAGGGGGGACACCACTTAAAATATGAAGTGCATCGTTCGAAACAGTTCTATATGTTCTAGTTATTGCTAATAAAAAAGGCCTACAAATAATATTCAACAGCTTTTTAATCTGACTTTTCTGAGCATCTTCCCCCCAGATCTCTGCCCCATACAAAATCTTTGATTTAATCATAGTATTGAAAATTAATTTTCTAATTTTGGGATTCATCCCTCCGTTTTTCGGAGCCAGTGCGAGAAACCTACTAGCATTGCCCATTACCCTGCCTCGCATACGAGTAAGGTGGTCGGTCCAAGTCAACCGGGAGTTAATAACAATACCCAAATATAACAGATGGTCGCATAGGGGGAGACGAAAACCATCTATTTTAATCACTGGCTGACGTTGAATCTTTCTGAAGGGAATGAACAATGTGGAGGTTTTATTAGAATTAATAACCAATTTGTTACGATTCGCCCAGGCTCTTATAACTTCATAGAGTGAATCCCAAAGCTTTTCAATTTTTTTAACAGATGGGGCATTGATCAATGCGACCGTGTCATCGGCAAAGGACTGGACATAAATGGAATCACCAAGGTCATAAGTATCATAAAAAAAAGCCAAGGACGAGAAGAGGTCTTCCATGACCAAAAGCCACAGGGAAGGACCAAGGTTACTCCCCTGTGGACAGCCTTTCGTACAGGAGGTAGCCGCCGACCCCAAAGAAACGGAACGGCCCTCCAAGAAAGAAGAAATCAAATAATACAAGTTGAAAGGACATCGTCCCCTCCTTAGCATCTCCAGAATCAGCGGATGCCAAGCATGATTGAAAGCATTGGCAATGTCCAGGGAAACCACAATCACGTGTCGGCCCTCGGCACCACAACGACGAATAACATCTCGAAGGGCCGAAATAGCGGCAACTGTGCTGCGGCCCCTTCTAAATCCAAACTGATTCCGGGAAAGAAAATTGGTAGACTCCATAAAATAGGTAATCCTATTACAACAAAGCTTGTCCAGAACCTTGCCGATAACAGGAAGAAGACAAATAGGCCGAAACCTATTGTCACCCTTTGGCAACAAAACCACCGATGCCTTCTTCCAAACAGAGGGAAAGATACCCTCGTCAAGACATTTATTGAGTAAATTTACCCAAAATTCTCCACATACTTCGTTGATATAGGGAAGGGCCCTCATGGGAATACCATCGGGCCCTGGAGCAGAATTAAGATTTAAATCTTGAATAAGTAAAGTAAGCTCCTCCCTGGAGAATGGCTTTTCCTTGTAGTCCGTAACATAGAGCATCTTAGAACTATCCCGAATCCTGCTAGAAATAGAATCATCCAAAGAGGCGTCATCACAAGGAAAATATTCGCGTAAGAGACTTGCAGAAGTGTCCTCCTCGGAGGAAGTCCATAAACCACAAGGAGTCAGGGCAGTCCGCCTGACCAAGGGATGCCTGACTCTCCCACCGACAATCCTGGCTGGCAGACCAAAAAGATCGCGATCGCAAGACTCCTCACAGAACCTCCTCCAAGAATTCCATTTCGCCCGTCTCAGACTACCCCGGTAGTCTCTCCGCGATTCCCTCCATTGAATTTCATATATGTCCCTTTCCTCTTGGGTATTGGCACGCACCAATCTCTTATTAAGGGCCCTCATCCGGGATCGTTTAGTCCTCAAGTCAGGATTCCACCAAGCCGGCTTAAATTTCTTTTTATAATTATTTCGAGAGAGGGAGATAGCAGCCTTACAAGCGGAAAAACAAGACTCTTGAAACAGAGTGGCCGCCGTATCCCCGTCCCTCTCCTCGAGAGCAGAAAACAAAGAGTCCCGAACATTCTCCAAATGAGACTTAAAACGGTCCCACTTCGCCCTTCTCAAACAGAAGGAAGACGAGGAAGAGGCTACAGCAATCCCGAGCGAGATGCTAATCAACCTATGATCACTGCACATATCCTCAGGAAAAATTTCCCAATCGCAGTGCACGGAGCCCTTAACGACAGATAAGTCGATCCAGCTCTTACCATTGACAGTGGCAAAAGTAGGGTCCGAATCGCTATCGTTAAGTAGTCTGAGATGATGATGGAATATCCAATCAGCGATCTCCCTCCCCCTTTGGTCCGTAACACAATCTCCCCACATGGCATGTCTTGCATTGAAGTCCCCAACAATTATCACATCTGATGCGGTCATTAAAATTTCATCGAGACGGTCAAGGAGCTCATCAAGATCTCCATATTTGTGTGAGCATAAATATTACAAATTATTAAATTACAATTCTCATTTTGTACCCTGATCGTCACCACATCATTAGTGCAAAATTGTTTTAATAATATAACATGTAGATCTTTGTTGTTGACAACAATGCAAGACCTCTTCGGACCCTGGAGATCGCTGTCATAATAATTTGTGGTACCATTTCCCAAAACGGGAATAGTACCATCTCTCAGGCAATATGGCTCCTGAAAACAAAAGATATCAAATTGATCCTTAAGAAGCTGCATCTCTGCTCGGGCCTCCTGACCCCTTCCCAAATTAAATTGCGCAATGCGCATCATTTATAAACAATACGTCTCCTGCTGTTTGATAGAGCTCTAATGAAACAGGGACATTCAACTGAGTTAGCAGCATGACCCGCACCATCTTTCCCAGCCCTCTTACAATTACTACACACAGTAATTTTGGAGACGCAATCAAAAAATTTGTGCGCCCCTCCGCATTTGCTACAGGAAACCTGCTTGTCGCATGATTTGGCCAGGTGACCAAAGGCGTTACAATTAAAACACCTTACCACCAAGATATCTTCAACAAAAGGCACCCTGATATAATTAAAATTCACAAAGTTTTGAGATTCCAGAGCTTTGAAGATAGGTGGCGAGGCTTGAATGATCCAATTCTTTTTCGATCTATCCCTACAAGATTTACTACTTAAAATCTTTAAATCTTTCTTAATTTGTTCCTTAGGGAAAACATTAAATAACTCTGAATTTGAAGAAATAACTTCATCAAGGATCATATCCTCCTGGTATTCCTCTGGAATACCAGTGAGTTTAAAAGCAGGGAACCTATTAGTTATACCCTTCACTTCTAATTTATCAACAAGATTTAATTGTTTTTCTACTTTAAGTTTCTGTTCTTTGCTAAAGCTTTTCAGTATGACTTTTCCGTCTTTTCTTACTATCTGACCTTTTAAGCCCCCGCCAATCACATTAAGCTTCAGGTTATCCCGAAGTACTTTATTAATTTCCTTAGTATTCTCCTCTCCCCCACCTCCTTCTTTAAGGAAAACGAGGGTACTGAAATCAGTTAGTTCCTTATTAAACACCTTTCCAGGTCTAAACTTGGCCAGAGCGGGTTTCGACATGACACCCCTCTTCGTTATCTCAGCGAATGTAGAGCAAGATGGCTCCGGTGTATTTAACGCAGGAAAAGATTGGCACTTAAATTGATATTTCGTTTTTTCAAGTTCCAAATATTTGTGAGTCAATTCCATATCCTTCACCTTAAGGAGCAGCTTGGTGAAGATTTTTCCAATTTCAAACAGACTATCATGTACTTTACGTTGATCTGGTTTTAAGAAGCTGATCTTGCTAGCTTCTTCTCTTGAAGTTGCCTTCTTGATAATATCAGAATAAATATAAAACTGATCAATAGCTTGAATAGCGTAATCAGAAGGACAACCACCAGCTTCTTCTAAATTCTCCTCTCCTCTCTTACGCTTAGTTTTCTTTCCCTCCTCCTCCCCAGGCTGAGAAGGAAAGGAAACGTCCATATCAACCAATGAGTCAGAGAACAGCTCCCTGTTTTGTCCTTCGAAACCTTCATTCACGGACACAGGGGTAGAAACACTTAAATTCAAAGATTTCACTGGTGATCTCGTTACAATATTTTTCATACTAACTTGTTGTGAAATTTCCCAACTCATAGTTTCTTTAAGTTCTTTTTCTTTTTCATTCTTGAAGCTTTCAAAAATTTCTTTTTTTAGTTTTAACTTCATTAAATCTTTATTCTTTACGCTTTCATTCACATTGCTTTTTAGCCAATCCTGATAAGCAGATTTAAATTTATTCTCAATCTTACCCTTACATTTCTGCATTATTTCTTCAAGTCTAGCCTCAAATGAGGTGCGAAAAACCTCGTCTTCAATCATCTCTCAAAGAAGAAGGGGGAAGGAGGAAAAGGAAAAAAAAAAAAAAAAAAAACCTCCCTCTTCCCTCCAAAACTCCTCTCTTCCTTCTTACTTATCTAATATATATATATATATATATATATATATATATGTATATTGAAAACACCAATATCTCCCGATACAAAAATAATAACATACACAAATACAGACCCTATCTATAGCACACAAAATATTAAGGAAAAAAAAAAAAAGGAGAACAAAGTTATAGACAAAAAATGGGAGCAAAATGGCAGCAGCCACCGCCGCCTCCTCCAAAACACACAGAAAAATGCACAGGCCACCCAGGTTAGGCCACCCCTGGCCGGCCACAACAAAGCTCTCTCAAAAAAACAAAAACCCAACCTACACCCTAAAAAAAAAAAAAAAAACCCAAAAAAAAAGAAAAAAAAAAAAAAAAAAAAACAAAACACCTAAAGAAGCCAAGCCAGATCCAAGATGGCGACCACGCCGCTTCGATCTCAAACTAAACAGAATAAGAATAATTGACACCCTCTAGGGGGTCAATTTTGGATTCAACACGGTCTTTAAACATTAATAGTCCAGCATATATAAAAAAAAATAGATAAATCTCACCATAAAAATCAAGAAATCACAACTTAATAGAGAGCAACTGCTGACGACCTGGCAAAAAAAGCCACCTGGTGGCAGGGCTCTCAGGGTTTTCAGGCGTTTGGAAACACTGTGCGCCGGTATTCACGAAGAGCAGCATTGGCATTTTCATCCCGCTGATGAAACAGCTTGACTAATAAGGCACGATCACGTAGTGACAACGCCATCGGCGGGTTGTCACCAAGCTTGATTCTGCTGCTAAGTATAGTTTTTCTGAACTAAGATCCGATACAAGTGGTTTAACATGTCTTCGTTTACTGCGTTCAGAGCTCTCTTCGAACAATTTTCGGGGCCTGCCTCGCCTATTATGCTCTGAACGTTTTTATGTTGATAACGGAAACTGTGATGGCTGTATCTCCTGGATTTTCAATTCTTCATCGAGCCATTTCATGTGCTTGTTATTAAAACGCTCAGACATGTAATTACAACAACGCCATTTTATGAAAAGCTTCGAGACAAATACTTTGACTACACGTTTTATTTGTTTTCTGCAATGTTCAGAAACTTCATTAGCGTCGTACTTGTCCAATATGTACGCCAATAATTGTTCATTACACTTTAATGACGATAATTTGTAAAATTGTTCATTTTTTAACACTGTAAATAGTTCCTTTCTTGTAATCTTCATTTCCTTTAGAGGGGTGTCACTATGACTACCTGAAAAGAATACGCTCGATTTAGCAAAAGGGGAAACAAGGGGACATGTGTTTTAGTTTTTTATATTAGTTATAAGATATATGTTTTGAATTATTAAAAAAAATTGGTGTATTTTTCGGAACTTTTTGTATAACTCCAGTTAAACTTAATATTTCTATATATTTTTCAAACACACATAGTATCTTCGAAAACTTATATTATATCGATAATACATACAACTGTGATGTTAACAAACATTGCAGGTTACAGTACATACCTGTGGCTTCAATATCCATGTTGAAAATCTTGTGATTTTCAGTTTAGGAAAATAGGATGCGCCTAGTTACTCCGTTAACAATGCAGGCACAACTTATAATCGTCTAACATATATCTTATCATATTACTATATTGCACTCTATTATCGCTATGTATATCCTTAAGTTTACTGAGATCGATGTGTTTTTGGTCTCTGTTTCCTTTTAACTTTTTTCAATTCAAAATCATGTGAACTAATTAGTAGACTATGGTCGGTATTAATATCTGCCCCAGGTAAAGTTTTACATGAATTAGTTTTGTTTCTGAATTTATTTTTAATCATCATGTAATTATTTGAAAAAGGAATGGTTTTAATTGTTTTTATTTTTTTAGAAGATTATAAATTGAAAGATAAAAATAATGAAAGTTATTAACGTGCGGGAAGTAACAATAATATCGTTGGTTTAGTGAGTGTGTCGTAAGTGATAAAAGTAAATTGTTCAGAAATTACGATTAAAGTTTTCAAACCTGTATTAAAAATCGTGCCTTAACTCTATTATATCGTCGAAATGATAAGTTCCAATTTGAATGCTACTATTGGGGATGGGAAAAAAATAATTTCTCAAGTGACGTAGTTTAGGGGGTATGGTTACATACGTCCTTATTACAGCAAACAAGTCCGACACTTTTTTATTGAATCTGTTTATTGATAAAAGTACCTGTGTAATATGAGGTGGTACAAAGAAGAGCCCAGGAAAGCAATACAAAGCAGTTTAATTGTGGCAGGAACTAACATTACTAATTTATTTGCTTCTGACGATACCTACTAAACTCGAATGTTGTTTGTAAACAAGATTGAAGATTTATGGGAAGAAAATTCTAAGCAGGATCACAGAGATCCTCTTCACCACCAGATTCTATAGCATCTGGTTTAGGCAACCTGTTCCATACATTTGCACTGGATGGAAGGGAAGTACGGATGATATTCAATAGGAATGGTGAAGGATTTGCACATTCCTTTTAAATCTTTTTTTCTTGGCTGGTGATATTGGAAGCGACGCTTTGTACAATGGCATGAGGTTTCATATTGGTTGCTGTGTTGCATGACGACGTCCTCGTCTTGTGGGAACTTCAGTTGGATCTAAGATTCCACATGCCACAACTTCTTGAAAAGCTTTGTCATCGTATGAAGTTTTAACAAAAAAGTGTCCGGGACTTCTTTTACCAACTTATATCCATTTTACTTGTAATCAGTTGATGGGCTTATTGTCTTTGTCCACTTTCATGACTAGGTATTTGGATGGCTGCAGACTCTTTAAAGTCAAGTATGTCTTTATGTGAAAGTTGAAAAAGTTTATAAGGATTTTTAGTCCTAGCCGACCGAATAACTGCAGCCCGATCTGATGGACTGTAAATAGATGTTTTTTCGTTTGGCAGATTCAATGGTGCTTGTGCGTGCTATCAGCTTCCATTTGGGTGTGACCGCGTTCTAAGGACTTTTGATCTATGATTTCTAGTTGTGTTGTCTCTATGGCATGCAGTAACATTGATGTAACATATTTGTTTCGGTTTTGTCCATCACAGAAGTCCGAAAACAAAGAAACACTCTTTATGGTTTCAGGAAGTCCTTGTAGATGTTTTAGAATGCGGGTGGCTATTTCGCACGAGCCTCTTTGGCCTTCAACCTCCGTCCACATGTAACATGTCCCATCGCCCTTATATTGGTTGTAGAAGGTCAGATTATTTATCTTATTGTCTTCAGCTTTATGCTCATTTCGATACGTTAATTTATTATCAAGATAATAACCCAATTTTATATCCGTTCTTTGAAAAATCTTTGCTTAGACGTTTGAATAAAATAGGGTGAAGAGGGAAGGCTGCCCAGATGAGTCCATTTTTGTCTCCATTTGTTTTCGGGTTATATATTTCATGAATGGCTTTCGAAATAATCGAGGATGCCAATTGAAGTGGAAAACCATTATTAATAATAAACCCTTCTTTAATCTTGTGTAAATGTCTATCTAAAAGATCTATCGTCGAACTCAGATAAAAAGCTTTCCTTACTTTCATTTTGATTAAATTGGCTTTTGCATTCGATGGAACTGCTGAAGAAAAAGGAATAATTGAATTAGCCGAAGTAGGTTTTGCGTATGATTCAGTTTCAACATAATTTTTCTTCATTTTGACCATTAGTCCAGTAACTTTGTCGCCTGAAAGTATGGGGTAGTATGCGTCAA
>JAFIDM010114265.1:19042-43247 GCA_023159025.1 Thereuonema tuberculata
ATTTTGCAATATTTAACAATGTCGTATATAGTAAAAATGACTTTATTGTAATGCTTTATTTTATTATATCTTCTCCGATATTTGAATTAAAAATGTGTCAATCTTATAAAAAAAAAAAAAAAAATTGTCTGTGAACCTGGGTTCATGGATATGTTAATCAGTTTCATTTAGTTGTATTTAGTTGATTGCACGAGGAATCCCTGTAATTTCATTAGAAGAGACTTAAGCTGTAATTTAAATTCTTTAAAGGATTACCATAGTCTAGAAAAGCTTAGAAGATCCTAATAGTGATAGTGTGTTCTGAATTAGATACGATATTTTGTCAATGACAGAAAGACAAAACAATGGCAAGTTGTGCAGTTGCAAATTGCACAGCTCATTACAAAATAACAAAAGGCTCCGAAATTATATATCACAGATTTCCACGAGATCCAAATTTCAGAAAAGCATGGATATCGAAGTGTAAGCGTGGGGATAATATCAATCCAGACAATGGTAGAGTATGTTCACAGCATTTTCGTGAAGATAGCTTTCAGATCACGCTGATAATCGAGTTACTGGGACTGAAGCCAAAAAGATGTCTGAAGCCGGATGCAATTCCTTCATTAAATTTGCCTGGTCAGAGTTCAACAAGGAATACGGATTGTGTAATTAATCCCACTCACAGACCTCCTAATGACAGCAACATAGCAAGCAGATATCATCACCGTGAGGTAAGAAAAAGAGCTTTAGAAAAAATTGAAACCTCGTCTCCAAAAAAGAAAAAAGTAGATAAAGGCATTACAACAGATAAAGACTTTCAAACCATTAGTAATGAAAAACTATTAAGGGAAGTAGAAGACTTAAAGAGAAAAAATCGAAACCTGAACAATATCAATGAGAAATTAAGAGCACGAAACAAGAGTTTACGGGTTCGACTCACGTGTGCACAGAAATCTTTAAAAGAAAGTTTACAACAAGTTGATCGTCAAGTGTCTACTAAGCTTTCTGAGATCCTAGGAAACTTTTTCACTCCGAACCAGATTAACTGTTTAATTACTGGAAAGAAATCAGTGAAATGGAGCAAGGAGGATATTGCAAAAGCATTAACTCTTCGAGCAGTTTCCAAAAAAGGTTATAATTTTCTTAGGCAAAAGATAGGATTTCCATTGCCAGGAATTAGTACCCTGAAAAGATAGACAAATTGTTCATTCCGGTGTCGCCCTGGGATTTTAAGTGATGTATTGGAGTTAATGAGATCCCAAGCAAAAAGTTTTTCACCAGTACTTTTTTTTTTTTAGTACAGCGTGTATGCATACTTGCATTCGATGAAATGAACGTCGACAGAAGAGTTACCTATGACCAAGAAGAAGATAAAATTATGGGTCCACACAGCAGTGTACAGGTAGCAATGGTTCGTGGCCTATTTTCAAGTTAGAAACAGCCTGTATATTTTGATTTTGATACGTCCATGTCTGCTTCCCTACTAAAACAAATCATTGTCGCCTTAGAAGACGCTGCATACAATGTTGTTGGTGTAGTCTCTGATCTGGGTGGCACCAATCGTGCAGTATGGAGGAGCTAAATGTGTCTCACACAAATACCTGCTTTGCAAATCCTACAGATTCCAGAAAGCGAGTATGGGTATTTGCCGACGTTCCTCATTTAATAAAGCTGCTTCGCAATCATTTTCTGGATGATGGACTTCTGTTACCTCATAACTGCAAGTTTGATAAATATGTTATAGAAAGGCTTCTATCCTTGGACTGTGGGGAAATGAAAATTTGTCCCAAATTAACGACGCAACATTTAAACGTGAAAGGTAGAGAAAGGCAGCGTGTGTATTTAGCTACACAACTGTTTAGTAACCACACAGCGCAAGCAATTCTTTATCTTATGCCTGAATCAAGAAAGACTTCTGACTTTGTGAAGCTTGTAAATGATTCATTTGACGTACTGAATTCCAGAGTATCTAATAATGAGAGACCCATAGCCTGCGGATTTGGAGTTCACAAAGAACTACAGGAAAATATTCTTAGAGAATTTGCAGCAGTTTGTGAACGTATGAGAGTTGGAAAAGCTAAACATCTGCTTCCCTTCCAGAAAGGATTTCTGACCTCCATCAGATCACTCTTGGGACTTTCAAATGATTTAAAATCATTAAATATAAAATACATTTTAACAGCCAGGTTAAATCAGGATTTCTTAGAAAACTTTTTCTCTCAAATCAGGGGACTCGGGCATTTCTACGACCATCCTTTACCCACGGAAGTGAAAAGCCGTATCCGTCTTTTACTTTTAGGAGTGAATACTTCTCACATCAATTTCACAAACAAGTATCCTGTTGCCGTAGATGACGACTCTAGTTTCTTGACATCATCTCTATTCAACAATGTTTTACCAGATATGATGGAAACATTATCTATGGTGGACGGCGAAACTGAAATGAGAGATGTGATTCTGGATGCAACTGCGTCAACATCAGCAAATGTTGGGTCAGATTGTTCTTCTGAAGGTTTCCGATATTTGGCTGGATACCTCGCCTTCCGCGGGAGATCATACGATCGTTCCCTCGGAATTCCAACAGAAGAACAACTGACTTTGCCAACAGAGACAACGGGATGGATAGAAGCCCTGTCACGAGGAGGATTATTAGTTCCATCCCCAGATTGGCTTCAAAAGGTTAGTCAGTTTGAGCTGACATTTATCCAAATGCATGGAGTCGATTCTCTTTCACGAGAAAGTAACGTCCTAAAAAAACTTTGCTGTGAAATTAGCAGGAAATTTCCGGATGTCGCACCCGAAATTGTTAAAATCTATGCACGCACAAGAACATTTTTAAGAATGCGATGGTGCAACAATAAAGAAAAACTGCGAAAGGCTGCAGCAGCGCATCATAGAAAGATGCAGAAGTACTTAGCATCATCAAAGTAAACGCAACATGTAAGTGAAAAATGTAAATAATTTATTGATTTTTTTCCTATAATATTTATTTTTGTCCTTATTACTATTTTTCTGTTTTAAATGCGCGAAGAAAGTATTTACAAAGATGTTTTTTAAGGAAAGTAACTTTGTGTTAGAATTTGAGAAAAAAAAAAATATTTAATCTTATCATTTTTTCCGTTTGTTTTCTAAATTATCGTAACTGACTGACAAAAAATAATATTTCAATTGGACAAACATTTAAATACTTCAAAACTCTTAATTTGAGTTAGAAATAGCTATTGGGTTACACTAAAGCTCCGAATGCTGTGCAATCCTTTCCATCGAGGCTGACGTTGGCCTCGCTTCCAACCCAGTGACGTCAACAGGCTAGCCAATAGAAAACGCTTTCTCGGCGGAGACAACCTTCTCTCCTATCTAATAACCTTGGGTGTAAAATAAGTGTTAAATATTTTTTTTTAAAGAATTTTTTTTTTACCATAATTTAAATTAGGACTGAAATATGATTTTTAAACTACTGAGAATTTTTTTTTATTAAAAAATAATTGTGAAAAAAAATATTTTTCTGCCTAATATAGCAGTAACTGCGTTGTAACTCGGCTGAATTAACTACTTTTCATATTTTGAAACAGTCTTAAAAGTGTGCTTGGATTTTCGTAAAAAATATTGGTAACTGTATTGGCTTTATATTTTATTCTCGTTACACTTGTTATCAATAAATACCAGTAGTATTTCCACAATTCAAGAACATTATCCAAAATTGTGAACAGTTACATACTTCTCATTAATTATAATTGTACTCTGTGGTAGGTTGTATGTAAATTAAGTTCCTTCTTCTTTATAATTATTATGATAAGTAACAATAAACTTTTGTTGAAATAATTATGAATAGTTAAATCTTATTATCAAATTAGAAACTGTTTCAAGTTCGTATTTTAAAATATAATGTGCATGTATAATACAGTGTGAAAGTGAAATAAAATGACAAATACATTGTTATTATCATTAATTCATATTTTCATACGTTGTAAATTGTAATTGAAGTAGACAAAATATATATATGCGGCCCTCCGATAACAATAAAGTTTTCAATGTGGCCCTCCGTAGAAAATGTTTGCCCACCCCCTGTTCTAGAGTCGTTCTTTAGACCTATGAAATGTATTCAATGAAATTTATCAGGCTAACCGATTGTTTTTTAATTGAATATAATATTTGGCTTTTCAGAAATTTCCATTTCTGACAACTTTCCATGATAGGATTCCGTCGCATTTTAACACTAACAGACATAGTTCCCCTTTTAAACTGTGCAAGATTACTTCTGTTGCAATTTGTTCAAGGTAAGGCCTATTTTTTCAGTATTTTCAGTAGACTAAATATGAAGATGAAATCGATGCGAATGAAGGAGGGGAAAGCAGTTTATCTTCTGCATCAATGGAAATAGAGAAAATATCAGTACAATTGGAGGTCGAAGTGCCAAGTCAAATAAACACAACGGAAGATGCAGAACCGGAATCTACCTCTATTACAAATGAAAGTAAAGATGTGTCAAATATTACTCAATCATACTATTAATAGGCAAAAAACGGATGTACGTTTGTTTGTCATCAAACTGGAGAGAGCGGAAAGAGAATATTTTTAAAATTAAAAATACACTAACAAATATCTTTTTGATAAGAAAAATTAGTTGATTTAATGTTGATGCGTTGTTCAATATTTACTTAAAATTTTATACAAAAAAGAATAATCTTTAATTATTTTAAATCAAGCCAAAAATTTTAATTCAAAAACAAGTAAAAAAAAAAGAATATTTAAGTATAAACAAATTATTATAAACTTTTGCATCTATTCATTTAATGAATAATAAAAAAAAAAAACTAGAAATAATTCCTATGTCCCTGTAAGGCATTGTGGGACACTGTTGAACGTAATACGCTCAATTTGGAAGAGCCTATTATTTTAGGGCAGGAGATTAACTTATTTCACCGAAAGTGCCAGGAAAGCATGTTGATAAAAATTAAGAATCGTCTACCATGGAACGAGAGAAAGCCGGAACTGTGTTCAAACAAAGCAGAGGCGCTTCGAAGGTTCCAAACCCTCAGTAGAAGGTTTTCTCGAGAGGAAACGAAAATCGTCACATATCATGACGTCATGATGGACTACCTGCATTGTGGCCATGCCGAAGTTGTTTTAAACCCTGAGTTAAATGGTGATCCTGTGTACTACATTCCGCATGAGGCCGTATTTCGTACAAACCATGACACCATGAAACTTCGTATTGTGAAAGAGGCATATCACCTTTTAGTCCTAAATTTCTAGAGCTACAAGAATCTTATTTTCTAGTCTTAATCTTTTACCTTTTTAAATCATTTGTTATTTATTCCTACAGTTGTTTATTTTGTTAGTGTTTGTTTTTATTAGCCAATGGTCATTTGTAAAATAGTTTACATGTAAATTGGATCACAAATGCACACAATACGAAGGAAAAATCTAGTATTTACGTTTCGATATGTAATTAGCTATTTATGATTTGTAGTCATTTGTTTAACTCTTATTTATAAATAAGCAATACTGTGAAAGAAAAAACTGACAGCTTTCAAGGAGATAAGTAATGTCAGAAATTAAATAAAGTGATGCAGTAAAATGAATGAGTGCATAAATAATGAGGGGAAGGACACCCCTCAACAAACCACCAGGATCAGCTGGCTCCGGCTGAGAGTACCTGGTAAGGGCCCCTGCCTAGGGCAGGGCCGGAACTAGGGTAGGGCAGGTGGGTGCATCTGCCCCGGGCGCCAGCTTGGAGGGGGCGCCGGTTTGAAGGGGATGTCGAAGGCGCCAGCCCAGACACGGGGCGCCGAAAAAGCGAAGAAATAGTAAATTATTTTCTGTATGTTACAATTTTTCAAATAATACAGCATTATTTGTGCGATTTAGTTTTTAACGTCTTCAATTTTATTTTAATTTAATTTGATGTAATTTAAAAAGCAGTAATCATATCACATAGATGTTAAAAATTATTAATTATTAATAATAATTATTATTAATTGAGAATTATCCCTGCCCAGTTTCAATCGGCCATATGCAACTTACAACCGATCTTCGAAGGTGCTCCAGCTTGTGTGGCAACTTTCGGCTCGTTATGGTTAAATGCAGTTAAATTTTTGGAGGGAAATTTTTGTTCTTGGAAATCACTTGAAACTTCAATGAAAAAGGGAGGAGTAGATAAAGAGGTACAGGAGTATATAGCAAGAGAAGAAACTCACTGGAGACAAGTGCTCGCTGTATCATTGATGCAATAGTATTTTTAGCAAAACAAGGAGGGCCATTAAGAGGATCATCTGAGCTAGATAATTTTGGTGATCCAAGAAGTGGGAGATTTTTAAACACAATCGATTTGATTTCCCATTACAATGCTGATTTACGTGATCATATTGATCGCAATAGAAAAGGTCAGATTCGATATTTTTCCCCACAAGATACAAAATGAATTTCTCACGTTAATTAGCAGCAAAGTAAGAGAAGATATTCCCAAAGATGTGAAAGATGCCAAATACACTCATTACCAAAAAAAAACTAAGAACCTAGGAGTTGTCCGATTGTAATGAAATTTCGTATGCAAAGACATTGGGACCGCCCATGCAAATGATTAAACTTTGAATGAATAGCGAGAGCTACAGCGCATCGGAACTGCGCACTCAGCAGGTGTATATAAGAAGCGATTCTCAATCTGATGGTCAAAATTTCTGTTGCATTGTGAGTTAGATACCTTTCAACGACTGAAAAAATGCCTCGCAGCAGGATTCGAGCTCATTACATGTAACTATCAGAGTTTGAAAGAGGTCATATCATTGGATTGAAAGAGGCAGGTTGGGCAAATCGGAGAATCGCTCGTTATGTGGGTCGAAGTGATGCGGCGATTAGAAGATGCTGGCAGGAATGGGTGGACAATGGCAGATTTCAGCGTCATGAAGGTAGCGGTCGCCCTAGGGCCACAGCAGAGCGGGAGGATAGAGTGATTGTCAAATCAGATGTCACAGCGCCTGAATCATCGTTATCAACCATCAGACGTGCGGCCTGCACATGAGTGTCCACCATGACCATTCACAGACGGCTAAGAGAGCGTCATCTACGCTCGTACCGACCGCTACGCCACCTGCCACTCATGTCTGCACACCGTAGGGCCAGATTACAGTGGTGCTTGGCTCGATCCGGTTGGAATGATGCTGACTGGGGACGTATAGTGTTTAGCGACGAATCCCGCTTCCAACTGTGTCCTGACGATCGTCGCAGACGTCTGGAGACGTCCAGGGCAGCGTATCGATCCTGCTTTCACTATTGCACGCCATACAGGCCCTCAACCAGGAGTTATGGTCTGGGGTGCCATTTCCCTTGATAGCTGGACCCCTTTGGTCGTCATTAGCGGCACACTTACAGCACAGCGGTACGTCGACGACATTCTGAGACCTGTTTTGCTACCCTTCCTTTTGCAGTAACCTGGCCTTATTTTTCAGCAAGATAATGCCAGACCACATACGGCACATGTTGCTATGACCTGTCTTGCAGCTTGTGAAACACTTCCTTGGCCAGCCATATCCCCAGATCTCTCTCCAATCGAGCATGTCTGGGATATAATGGGAAGGCGACTGCATCCACCAGGGAATGTGGATGACCTAGCCCGACAATTGGAGCAAATTTGGCAAGAAATACCGCAGGAGACCATCAGGGAGCTTTATCACTCTATGCCACGTCGTGTGGCAGATTGCATTCAGGGTAGAGGTGGGTCAACACCTTATTGAGCTCGTTACTTTGTAACTCTGTAACTCTGAAAAAAATCATTCAATTTGTCTGAAATTTTAATCATTTTCTATTCTGTACATAATCTTCCTCTCCACCAATTTTTGTCTCCATCGGACAACTCCTTCTACGTGCGTCTTTTTTTTTGTTATTGAGTATATTTTTCAATTATATTTGATGCTACCCCAGATATAAGCCACAAAGAACAGATGACCCAAATTATTCGGTATGTGAAAATGACTGAAACTGGACCTGATATAACAGAGTTTTATACATTTTTTTATTATTCATGACAAAATAGGGTTAGGAATATCGGAAGAAATTTAAAAAAAATTACAAAATGACGGATTGGACATCAAAAATTGCAGAGGCCAGTCTTATGACAATGAAGCTAACATGGCCGGCATTTATAAGGGAGTTCAAACTAGAATTCTAACAGAAAATAAGCTGGCATGTTTTATATCGTGCTCAGCTCATTCCTTAAATTTAGTTAGTGTGCATGCTGCTGAGCTCTCTCTAAAAGCCCAATTTTTTTTGGCATAGTAAACCGTCTCTTTGTTTTTTTTTCTCATCTTCCAAATGAGAAACTTCAAGATGGGAAGTTTTAAAGAAGCATGTGCCAATTTCCTTAAAATCCCTGAGTAAGACCAGATGGTCAGCAAGGAAGGAGTCAGTGGATGTTTTTCATAAGCATTTAAACTATTTGAATTTATGCTTTAGAGGAAATGGTCGAAAGTTCGCTCTGCAATGCTGAAACAAAAGCGGAAGCTAGATGTTTGGCACAAAACATTTGCAAATTTGAATTTATTGTCCTGCCATGCTTCTGGAGCAGAATGCTGGAGCAGAATGCCTACAAAGGGATGATGTCACCGTAGACACAGCTGCGAGACACATCAAGGGCTTAATAAGAGATTTAGAATCAATAAGGAGCAATGCACCAGAAGATGCTATTTCGGAAGCCAGAAGAATAGCTGCAAGCCTTGATGTCCCTCAAGAATTTGAGGAAAAACGGAAAAGGAAAAAAAAGATAATGTTTGAAGAGATGTTAAAGATGAGATCAGTGGATTATCGCAAGAAGACTCTTTTAAAGTGGGACTGAGGGGAATATTTGATATCATTTTAAATGACATGAATGTTCGATTTAAAGCTCTGGAAGAAATAAACTTTAAATTTAGTTTCCTGAATGGAAAAATAATGAATAAAATGAGTGTTGCAGAGCTAAGGTTAGAAGCTGAAAAAGTCGCGGATTCCTACAAAACGGATTTGAACAAAAAAAAACTATTTCAAGAAGTAGAAAGCTTCAGGCACCATGCCATGGAAATTGACGATGGATTAAAACGGCACATGCAAAGGCAATGCTCCAGATTATTTATAAACATGGGCTTCAAGATGTTTATCCAAACTTGATTAAGGCATTGAAGATTTTTCTAACTTTACCAGTTACAGATGCTTCAGCCGCAAGAAGCTTCAGTAAATTGAAAATAGTAAAAAACTACTTTAGGAACACAATGTAACAAGACAGACTCTCTAAGTTGAGCATCATTGCTATCGAGCACTAGAGAACATCATATATTTCTTTTGATATTATTAACACCTTTGCTGCCAAAAGAGCTCGAAAAGTGACAATTTGATTTATTTAGATTCAAGAATGAATAAGGACTATTAGTAAATTTAGTATCCAAAACTCAATGTGTTTCAAATTGAAATAGTAAAAGTACTACATGAATACTATACCAATTTATAACCAAAATACCAAATAAACTTAAGAATGATTTGAAGTTTAACTGAATGTCTCATTTCTTAATGTTACCCACTGCTGTAATTTCAGATTAACAAATGAAGAAAAAAAACCTTTTACTTTTTAGATTCCGTTAAAAATTATTACACAAAATACAATAGAGGAGTGCTGTAATTTCACAACTGAATTTCACTTGATCTGTTTGCACTGTAGTGTAATGTGTTGATGATTAATGCTACGAAGCTGTAATTAATAGCATTGACTTAAGTGCAGGAAAGTGTATGCTTTTGTTTTTTATTAAATAGTTTTAAATGGAGTGAGAATGGGGTGGAGGAGGAGGAGGGGGCGCCGAAATATACCCTTGCCCCGGGTGACAGGAGGGCTAGTTCCGGCCATGGCCTAGGGTGACAGGTGAAGAAGGTTGACATTGTGCAGAATGGCAATCTAGGTTGGCGGCAAATGATCATTGTTGACAATGACGGCAGCCATAGCTCCAGTTAGGATGAGCTACTGCACCTGGGGGAGGGAAGCAGTACCCCCCAGTACTCTATGAGGGCTAATGATAAGGACATCAGACTGGCTTCATAAGAGACTATTATGGGCATCGTTGGAGGACCAACACCAATGGCCATAATACTGCGATGTGGAAGGCAACGGGAAACCACCACATAATAACTCCCTAGTACAATCAACATGAACAGTACACCAAGTACAATGGCCTCCAGTCACCGGCAGACCTTAAATGGTCAGGGGGTGCTAAGAATCTCCGGCTCTGAGAACAAATGCTACAAAATTGCCACATGGAATGTCCAAACTCTCTACCAAGCTGGCAAACTTGAGAATGTTGTACAAGAGATGAATGAAAGTGGAATAGATATTCTAGGAATCAGTGAAGTAAGATGGACAGACAAAGGTGAAATATATACAAGTGATAGACAGAAACTATATTATTCAGGAGGCGAACAGCATGAAAAAGGAGTGGGGATACTTGTAAAGAAAGAACTAACAAGACACGTAAGTGGGTGTACCCTCTACTCTGACAGAATAATGATGATCACATTGAATACACAACCTTTGAAACTGAATATAATCCAAGTTTATGCCCCAACAAGCACAACTACAGAAGTTGAATGTGAACAATTCTACGAAGAAATAAAGACTGTATGGAAACTAACAAAGTCTAATGAAATTACTATTATAATGGGTGATTTCAATGCAAAGGTTGGAAAGGGCAAAGAGGAAAATATTGTCGGCCCACACGGTCTAGGAATAAGAAATGACAGAGGCGACAGACTTGTAGAATTTTGTGATCAAACAAAAATGACTGTGATGAACACATGGTTCCAGTTGCCAAATAGAAGACTATATACTTGGAAATCACCTAGTGACAAGAAAGACAAATTTGTCAGAAATCAAATTGACTACATATTAATAAACCAAAGGTTCAAAAACTCAATCATAAGCACGAAAACATACCCAGGGGCAGATGTCAATTCAGATCATGTGCTATTATGTTCAAAATTAAGAGTTAAACTGAAAAAATTACCTCAACCAAAACCAAAATTGAAATTAAATACAGAAGTATTACGCGACCCAGCAATCCAAAAGATATTCAAAGAAAATACAGAATCAAATCTGAGTGAAACAAATCCTCAGGAGTTCAAGGATGGCTGTGAAAAATGGGAATATCTCAAAGAATCACTGAAAAAATCTGCAAAAGAATCAATAGGGAAAAGGACAAATAGAAGCAAACCAAAACTGGATGACCCAAGCTATACTGGACATGATGAAGGAAAGAAAAATATATAAAAATATAGACCTAAACAGATATAAAGAAATCGACAGAAACATAAAGAGAGAAATAAGAATTGCCAAAGAACAATGGATAGAGGAGACATGTGAAAAGATTGAACAAAATTACAAAAATCATAATGAATGTGGAGTACACAAAGAAATTAAAAAACTTTGTGGAATATATCATCAAACACACACAAGTCATAACATACTTGACAAAAAAGGAGACATAACTACAGACAAGGACCGAGTTATTGAAAGATGGGAAGAATATATTAATGACCTATTTAAAGATAACCGGCCCCAGAAAAATGACTATCAAATAGAAGAAGACGAAGGCCTTCCTATACTAGAAAGTGAAGTAGAAAATGCCTTAACGCTACTAAGCACTGGTAAATCTCCTGGGGAAGATGAAATTTGTACAGAACTATTGCAGAATATGGGAGAAACCGGAAAAAAGAGATTACTGGAAGTTTTCAATGAAAGCTACCAAACTGGAATCATACCAAAAGACTGGCTAAGATCTACTTTTATACCATTACCCAAAAAGAAAAATGCAGTAGACTGCTCGGATTTCAGAACTATCAGTTTAATGAGTCATGCAATGAAAGTACTTCTGAAAGTCCTACAGTGTAGACTAAAACCAAAAATTAATTCAATAATAAGTCCACAACAAATGGGATTTATAGAAGGTATAGGAACAAGAGAAGCAATTCTGAGTCTTAACATTTTAGCAGAAAGAGCAATAGAGATGAAACAGACTCTATATGTGTGCTTTATAGACTACTGCAAAGCATTCGATAGAGTACAACATGAAAAACTTTTTGAATTACTAGAACAGCTGGTTACTGACAAGAAGATTTTACGGCTATTAAAGACTCTTTACTGGGAACAAGAAGCTACTATAAAGATTAAAGGAGAACTCAGCAATTGGATACAAATAAAGCGTGGAGTGAGACAAGGTTGTGTACTCTCCCCAGATCTATACAATCTATACTCAGAAAAAATTATGCAAGAAGCACTTGAGAATGCCAAAGAAGGCATTAAAGTCAATGGAATTTTAATAAATAATATTAGATATGCGGATGATACTGCACTAATTGCAACATCAGAACAAGACCTACAAAATCTACTTAATAGAGTACACATACAAAGCAATAAAATGGGTTTAGAAATCAACACAAAAAAAACAGTAACGATGGTAATAAAGAAACAGAAACAAATCAAAGTTCCAATAAAAATCCAATGCAATGGAGAAATAATACGTCAAGTACAGTCTTTCCAATATTTAGGAAAAACATTTACAGAAGACAATGATAATATATCAGAAATCAAGCGAAGAATAGGACAAGCCAAAAAATCATTCACTGATCTTAAAAAGTTTCTTGTGATAGCAGAATAGGCTTCAACCTCAGAATAAGAATGATGAAATGTTACGTTTGGTCTACTTTGCTTTATGGATGTGAAACATGGACATTAAAAAAAGATGTTGAAGACAGAATTAATGCATTTGAAATGTGGATATTAAGAAAAATGCTTAAAGTTAGCTGGATAACACACACAACTAATGAAGAAGTCCTACAAAGAGCTGGCCAAAAGAGATCCCTTCTAAGAACAATTCAAAAACGAAAGACAGCATACTGCGGACATTTGATTAGAGGTCCAAAGTTTGAGCTACAAAGACTTATTCTGGAAGGGAAAATCATCGGTGAAAAAGGAAGAGGACGTCCAAGAAAGAAGTGGATGGACGACATCAAAAAATGGACCAATATAAATTCGGAGGAAATCTTCCACAAAGCCAAAGACAGAGTGTACTGGAAACAATTGATCTCCAACATCCAATAAGGATAAGGAAGTAGAAGAAGAAGAAGAAGAAGAATTGTGAAAAAAAAATATTTTTCTGCCTAATATAGCAGTAACTGCGTTGTAACTCGGCTGAATTAACTACTTTTCATATTTTGAAACAGTCTTAAAGTGTGCTTGGATTTTCGTAAAAAATATTGGTAACTGTATTGGCTTCATATTTTATTCTTGTTACACTTGTTATCAATAAATACCAGTAGTATTTCCACAATTCAAGAACATTATCCAAAATTGTGAACAGTTACATACTTCTCATTAATTATAATTGTACTCTGTGGTAGGTTGTATGTAAATTAAGTTGTTCCTTCTTTATAATTATTATGATAAGTAACAAACTTTTGTTGAAATAATTATGAATAGTTAAATCTTATTATCAAATTAGAAACTGTTTCAAGTTCGTATTTTAAAATATAATGTGCATGTGTAATACAGTGTGAAAGTGAAATAAAATGACAAATACATTGTTATTATCATTAATTCATATTTTCATACGTTGTAAATTGTAATTGAAGTAGACAAAATAAATATATGCGGCCCTCCGATAACAATAAAGTTTTCAATGTGGCCCTCCGTAGAAAATGTTTGCCCACCCCTGTTCTAGAGTCGTTCTTTAGACCTATGAAATGTATTCAATGAAATTTATCAGGCTAACCGATTGTTTTTTAATTGTATATAATATTTGGCTTTTCAGAAATTTCCATTTCTGACAACTTTCCATGGTAGGATTTCGTCGCATTTTAACACAAACAGACATAGTTCCCCTTTTAAACTGTGCAAGATTACTTCTGTTGCAATTTGTTCAAGGTAAGGCCTATTTTTTCAGTATTTTCAGTAGACTAAATATGAAGATGAAATCGATGCGAATGAAGGAGGGGAAAGCAGTTTATCTTCTGCATCAATGGAAATAGAGAAAATATCAGTACAATTGGAGGTCGAAGTGCCAAGTCAAATAAACACAACGGAAGATGCAGAACCGGAAACTACTTCTATTACAAATGAAAGTAAAAATGTGTCAAATATTACTCAATCATACTATTAATAGGCAAAAAACGGATGTACGTTTGTTTGTCATCAAACTGGAGAGAGCGGAAAGAGAATATTTTAAAGTGTATTTTTAATTTTAAAGAACTGAAATGTTGTTGAAAATCATCTTTATTATTCTTAGGGTAATGATGTTATGGTATAATATTGAAACATGTATAGACTTTGAATTAAGTGGTTTTCTTGACCACCCAACATATATATTTCAGTGAAAATTCTAATCTTCCTATTTTGTAGCCATTGTTATTTTGAACTGCATAAAAATACACTAACAAATATCTTTTTGAAAAGAAAAATTAGTTGATTTAATGTTGATGCGTTGTTCAATATTTACTTAAAATTTTATACAAAAAACCACAATATAATTGTAATCCCTGCCGACAAAGGTGGAGGTTCAGTTGTCAAAACTCAATACCTCCAAATGGCATCCAAATTCCTCAAAGAAACAATAGGCATAAAACCCTTCTCAACACAAACAAAACTTGCGCTCAACCATAACCGAAAAATTTTACGCGACCTGGCAGAGCAGGAGTGCATATCCAGTGAATGCGAAACAGAGCTCAAAGACCACACATTGAATATCCCCCAAATAAAATTCTTACCAAAAATTCACAAACCCCGGGACAACAATGGACTATTTCCGGCCCGACCCATTGTAAGTTGCCACAACTCAGCAGTCAAATTAATCTCCTCCATCCTTTGCAACAGAATAGGTAAATTCGCTGAAACCAAATCCAACTTTGCCATCAGCAATAGTGCGCAATTCGTTCAAAAAATTCGTGCTCTGAAACACAAAAACAACCACAAATTCATGTCATTGGATGTCGACGCTTTATTCACATCTATTACCCCCGATCTGGTCATTGATTCCCTATTCCACTTGCAAGCAAAAACCCCCTCCAAATGCTCCATCCCTCAGCTATAGACAGATATTTTCCCACTCATCCACGCTCTGTTTAAAATGCAGCTGTTCGCCTTAAACGGCAACATCTACCAACAAACTTCTGGACTTTATATGGGACTAGCCGCCTCGGCCATGCTAGCCGAAATTGCCATGATTTTTGTCGAAGACAACGCATTCTCCATCATAGATAACCAAGCCCTCACAGTTGAACTTTACACCAGATACGTAGACGACTTGCTCTTTTATTGCAACCCCTCCATTTTTCACCCAATTAAACAAGCCTTTGAATCCATCCACCCCCGCATCACCTTTAAGATGGAAGAAGAAAACCCATCCAATGATTCCATCGTATTCCTCGATGTCCGCATCCAAAGAAAAAACTCCCAATTCATCACCTCCGTCTACAGAAAGCCAACCACCAAGCCTCTCACTCTTCATTACAACTCTTTCAACCCCCATCCCCTCAAAACAAATAACATAAAAATGGCCGTAAATAGAGCCTTCAATCTATCCAATACACAAAAATCATTCTCAACAGAAATCAACTCCATCCGTGCCCTTTTCATCGCCAATGGTTACCCCCCCCCCCCCCCCCTCCCCCCAACCCCTCCCCCCCCCACCCCCCCCCTTCACAAAAAAGCCCCCCCCCCCCCCAACGTAATTCTACTTACATTTCCCTTCAACTACAACACCGTATCTCACTCACACCAGGCCAAGCACAACATTTATCTCAACCGATGCACCATCATATGCAAAGAAAATAACCCATTCCTCAGAAAATGCAAGGAGACATTCCACATCCTAACTGATCCAGATTGCTACAATCAATGTCTTTCAGTACAGCAAATGGAACAATATGGCCTAAAAAAACGCAAAATAAAAAAAGACACTCCACTCCCGAACCAGACACACCCCCACGGCAATTCCAAGGCACGCCCAACAAACCCGTCCCCCAAACAAACAGTGAACCCTCCCACTCACCCCACCTCCGAGCAACCTGAACTGGCCCTCGACTGCGCAGAAAGATGAGAGTCAGTTACAAGAAGCAAATTTAAATTTATTTCCAATCCTGGCTTGAAGAAGGACATACCAAAATTCTTGTCCGAAACTAGTTGCCCCTATTATGTATTAATTTTCTTGTTTATTTTTTCAACAAGTGCGACGGCATCCCATCCATTAATTTAACAAGCGCACGTTAAACCTTTAATTAAAAAAAAATAATCTTTAATTTTTTAAATCAAGCTAAAAATTTTAATTCAAAAACAAGTAAAAAAAAATACTTAAGTATAAACAAATTATTATAAACTTTTGCATCTATTCATTTAATGAATAATAAAAAAAAATAAACTAGAAATAATTCCTACGTCCCTGTAAGGCATTGTGGGGCACTCTGTTGAACGTAATGCGCTCAATTTGGAGGAGCCTATTATTTTAGGGCAGGAGATTAACTTATTTCGCCGAAAGTGCCAGGTAAGCATGTTGATATTAAAAATTAAGAATCGTATAACGATGGTCTTTCAGTCAGCGCTGTGGAGCCATTTAATTGCCATAGTACAAGTTAAGCAAATAAATGTAAGAAGAATTCCAGTATTGGTTAACGTAAATGTTTAGAAAAGAAAATGCAGAAGCATGGGAGATTAACAGACAGATCATTGACAAGATTGGAGAAAATGTTAATGACAATAAAGTTCAAATTTACTATAGTGCAGATGAATTAGTTAGTGATGATACCAATGATTTCAACAACTATCCGCTCGATTTTCTTCACCAGACAACACAATCTGGTTTGCCACCGCATGTTCTAATGTTGAAAAAAGGTGTCATCATTATGTTGATTCGGAATTTGAATCCCCGCAAAGGACTTTGCAATGGTACTCGTCTTA
Organism: Thereuonema tuberculata; assembly: GCA_023159025.1. Classification (NCBI taxonomy): domain Eukaryota; kingdom Metazoa; phylum Arthropoda; class Chilopoda; order Scutigeromorpha; family Scutigeridae; genus Thereuonema; species Thereuonema tuberculata. The sequence goes on from JAFIDM010114265.1 coordinate 35,979, forward strand.
AGGTTATCGCCCTCCATCCCTAACGTAATTGAAGCTAAGATTTCGATTGAAGTGAACAGAGGAGCGAAGGTTTTACTTCCAAGGATCTCGTTGACACCAAATGATACATATCTTCCGTTCGTACTTGACAACTCAAGTTTCCAGTGATCCCAGCTTTCGCCATGACAGTAAATAAGTAACGAAGACAAAGTTTTGAACATGTTGGAATCCATTTGCCTAATCCAGTGTTAAGTCTTGGTCAATTATATGTGGCTTTTTCACGATGTCGAAAACACGAAAACATTAAAATGTGACAAAATGAATTATAATCACAGATGTTCTGTGAGAATTTATAGCTTTTTTTAACCCTTTGCGGTCTTATGTCGACATATAATCGACATTGAGGAAATGCCAGTCTGGTCCATTGTCGATATATAATCGACAATGTCATTTTTGGATGCTGGCGTTGTCTTTTGTCGACAATAAACCGCTGTGGAAGTCATATGCTATTTCTAGTGTCTTTAGTTCACGTTTTGCGCCATCTATTGAGCATCTGCTAAAATATTTTGTGGAAAAATCAGCCGAAATGCCTGTTATAAACCAAAATGACAGGTCCTTCGTCGAGCGTTCCTAACATGTGTAAACGAAAGCGCTGTAGTGTTTTAGATGAATATTTTGAAAATAAAAAGCACAAAGACTGTGTAGTGTGCAGTTATAGAAAAGTAAAAGGAGGAAGGAAGGAAAGAAACACATTATTGTAAAACCTGCACATTTCTTTCTGCAATGTGTCCAGGAGAATGCTTCAAAAGTTTCACATAATGATAAATTTCAAAAATTATTAATTTTTTCTTATAATTTAACTATTATATATCTGACTTCTATTGTAATTTTCTATATTTTAACATTCAATCTTAAAAAAAATCTATAGTTTTGAAAAAAAGACGTTCGTCATTACGCTCCCCACAACACCCTTAAAAATACGATGTCCTGGCTGTGGACATTTTAGGATTTGCCTAAGACCGCAAAGGGTTAACAATTTTAAGGTTAAATTTAGTTTATTGGTCCTAATCTGTGGCCGCGCAGTTAGAAGGATGAAGAAGATTAGGGATTCAGAAGATTAGCAGCGTCGGACGCTTTATAAGCAGACAACTGTTTTCGTTGTGCTTGAATGCCCGACCAGCAGGGACTATTGTCATAGTAATTCATAATCCATATTCCAAGGGAAAAGGGAACCCGATTCTTAGGGGTTCGGAAACGTGCATCGCAAGTGTTATTTTAATTTTTTATAAATTTGGGAATTTTTTAGTGCCAATGTAGTCGGCTCTCATGTATATAGTAAGGCATGTTAAACATTTTTAATTGCATACGGTATTGGCCACTATTGCCGGGTTATGTTTTAAGTATTATCGTTATAAATATGAGATAAGGCAGTTTTTAGTAATTCAAAAACGCATTGAAGCGGCTAAGGCGGATGCTAATTTCAATAAGATTTGTAAAGTTGCGGGATTAATTCCAACAGGATGTTATGTACGTGTCCCCTCAAATAATAGGAAAACTCTACATCTCAGATAACGTATTCAAATTTTATTAATCGGGGACAGGATAACTGAAGCGCATAACAAAAAATGCAAGTTGATTGAACAATTAAAAAATTTGTCTCACTTGTTGGAAACCATTTTGGATCGGGGGGAGTTTTGTTGGTTATTAAGGAAAGGGGCGACAGGGGCATTAAAAGCAAGCAAAGCTATCTCTAGTACTCACTGTGAGAAATTGGCAAAAATAATGGCAAATAAGAACTCGTTCTTCATACTCCTTAGCTTGAGAATATAACCTAGGATACGGTTATGAAACTAGTCGCTCTGTATTTTGCTTTTAATAAATGTTTTATAAGTTTAGCCGGGTGCATGGCATTATTTCTGAGTATGAATAAACTTAGTGCACGTAAAATTATTTTGCTAAGAACTCGTTCTATCAGGTTAATAAAGAAAGCACAGAAAAAAGGGTCATTAATGATATTAAAATAGAGCTCATCGAACTACAATGAGAAATATTAAGTAAAGGGATTAAATGTGGGCAATGAACGAATCCATTTAGTTGATTCCCTTACTAATTTAGAAGCACAAATTAGATTCATTCCTGACTCGGTACAAAGATCCTGTGTCAGAAGGAACATAGGAAGGTTGGTAGGGAATTTTAAGTCTAAAAAAAAGAACACCATTAGCGCTGAATAATAGGCACTATCAGGATTTACTGCAAATTCAAAACTATAATGATAGGGTCACCTTCATTGAGGCGGATAAGGGGGGGAGCATTGGTAATTCTGGATACGGAAAACTACATAACTATGTACGAGTTTCATTCGAGACCAAGCAGGCTTTTGCGCAGTGGGAAATACAGAAGCACAAATTATTAAGGAAATTAACTGTAGGGTAAATAAGGCACTGGATTTGGGATTTATTCAAGCCGACCCGACGTAGCAAAGACATGCCTCGAGTATAATGAAACGCTTCCCACTTTTAGAGGAATGCCCAAAATTCATAAAACAAGGAGGGTCCCTTTACAAAATAAGACCTGTGATAAACTGCAAAAATAAAGCGATTAAGACAATTTCGAAAATTATTGAGAAACGTATTAAAAACATCGATTATCAGTCAAAGTTCTCTATCAGTAATCGTGACCCATTGATTGAATATTTAAGGCACAATGAGGTAATTCCTAATACAAGGATGATTTCATTAGATGTGTCTAATCTGTATACATCACTCACTCCCGCCATTATACTTGACGTTTAATGCGTTATGCTTTATTTATGAGCGTTTTAATGTAGATAACCAGGAAGGGGCGCTCCTTAACATTAAAGGGCTATTAAAGGGCTATGTAGACAATCGACCAGCTGTTTCATATACAGTATTTTGGGTTTAACAACAGGTTTCATTATAAAACTCGGGCATGATTTTGGGGTTTGGCCTCCTCCGCACCATTAGTGGAAGTTGTCATGAACTTCATAGAACATCAGGTGTGTGCCATTGATAGCGTGTATCACAATGTGCATTTCTTATGTCGCTACATGGATGACAAGTTACTGATCGTTAATGATCATTACTTAGCAAACATCTTAGCAGATTTTAATAGTGTCAGTACCAAAATACATTACCCTGTGGAGGAGGATATCGATTCACTAAATCGATCTTGAGCTCTTCCCATTTTTCCAAAACAATCGATTTCATTCTTGCACCAGTTATAAAGTTATTTTCCATATTCATATCTTGATTTGCATGTTCTTCAGATTGTGTAATTAATGGCAAATCGATTGGGGGATTATCAAGAACAATTTCAGCTTAAATATCTAGGTCTTCTTGGTGAGAATTCCGTTGTTCATCAAGAACAGATGGATTAGGCTTACTGTCAGCAGCATCGGCATCATAATTATCTTCACCTGCAACGGTTTTAAGATCGGAACAACTCGATTCTGAACAGTCGAAAGTTACCGTTGATTCAAAGATGGTTCAACCATTACAATCATTTTCATTTTGCTCACCAAAAGGCTCATCCGAAACGACAGTTTCTTGCGAAGAATTAATTTTATCGACAACCTGAGGACTCTTCAACTAGGTCTGCCACCGAAGTGATGGCGATGGCAGTAGACCTGCCCCATGTACAGACTGCTGAGGATGAGGATACTGTTGAAATACCGGGTGCAGCTGAAACTGAGCCGGAAGGTCAATTACATCATCAAAACAGAGATAACCTGGGGCCTGATTATCAAAATGACATTGAGTTATGGCTAAACATTACCGATAAAGTGCATGATTTTTGATGTAATAGAGAATCTGCGCAATGTCTACATTTTGATGGTGATTCTTTCAGCTTCGAACAGAAAGTATGGAGAAATTAAAAAAATTTTCCGTTCCATGATCTTTCGAAAACATTTAAGTGATGAAATGAAATGGTTCATGAGAATCACAATGAGAATGGCTCATGCACTCTCCGTTCACAGGAAATGTGTACTGTTTCGCATACGTCCTATTTAGTGAAACACTTAAAGGCTGAACTCTATTTGCAGCTGAATTTTCTGATTGGAAGAATGCCTCGCAGCTATGAAAATGCACGAGGAAAGTGCAACGCATCGGGCAGGTGTACAGACACTCATCAGTAGACGATTCACACACTTTGGAAATTCAGTTCAACAAGAATACTGGATCAAAGTTTTCAAAGAGTAGTGTCAGTGATCAAATTCCTCTTGTAACATGCTTTCCGCGGTGATACAGAACTCCTTGACACATAATGGCAACTACTTGGTAATTTTAGTGTTAATTGTGGAGTTCGAGTTTTTTCTAAGTTCCATTTAGCCAAATATGGTAATCAAGGTCGAGGAAAAACCTTCTATTTGTCTTCAACAATTTGCACAGAAGTAATCGAAATAATGGGAAATAAGGTTCTGAAAGTTATTGTAAAGGAAATCCAGGAAGCTAAGTACTTTTCTCAGAGCGGCACCAGACTTATCTCATATTGAACAACTGACTAGTGCTTTGATATGTTAGATGATGAAGTGATAGAAAGTTTTCTCACATTCATCACTATAGCAAGCCACACTGGAGAAGCGCTTGCCACTACTGTTTTGACCTTAAACAAATGCGACATCAAAATCTTGAGAGTACAGTCTTGCAGCAAACATGTCAGGGTGCTGCATCATTGGTCTTCAAAAGCTTATTGCCAAGATAAATCAGCACACTATACTCCGTGCGCAAACACACTTCACTCAATTTGGTTGGAGTATGTGTTGTAGAAAGCTGCGTTGGAGCAGTCTCATTCTTCGGGCTTGTTCAAGCAATATACAACTTTTTCTCGGCTTCAAACCACCGCTGGGCGGGTTATGCTCGAATATCTATAATATGCTCGATGGCGAAGGTTAGCAAGGCTCTGTATTAGTTTTAAAAAGAGTGACTGACACAATATGTATGCAAGGGCCGATGCTACCAAGGCTTTATTCCAAGGCTACAGCAACTTCCAGAACCTTTGCGTGAAACAGAAGTCAGAGACAATTCATAAGGCGAAATGTCTGATAAATGACCTGCCAAAGAAAAATGTCCTCATGGTAGGCTTCTGGGCTGTAATCCTAGACGGGATCAACGGAGTGAGCAAATCCCTAAACGGAGTGAGCAAATCCCTACCAAAGGAAACAATAGAACTGTCTGTCTTCTGAAATCACTATTCGATTCTTTAACATCACACAAACAAATTTTTGATGATTTCAAGAGGAAGGCAAAAGAGAAAATCGATACGCAATAAACTGATTTAAGGAGGCGTGTACTCGTAACAAAAAAGACCTAACGACGATGGTGACGTGGAAGAGGTTGTGCTTCCAGGAAGAGAAAAGTTCAAAATTCAAACTTACCTACCAATATTGGATAAGTTAAGTGCCAAGCTTTCCCGTATGGAATCATATAACAAAGTTACAATTCAGGTTTAACTTTATTTGTAATTAAACTTAGATAAGAACACTCGTAATAAGTATTTGTTTATTGGGTACATATCATATTTTTCAACATATGATATGCATTAGTATTGTCAATCTCAAAATACTGTATTCATTTTTTTTTATATATGAATCAACAATTCTATCCCATTAGCATACCCTCCAACATTGGTCATCCTCCTATCCTCCTATACGAATTATTCATGGTGTTCAGTATTTAGCAGGACAAAATTTAGCATTTAAGGGAACAAGTAACAAATTGTTTGATGCACATAATGGAAATTTTTTAAAGTTAATTTAAAAGTTTGCTCAGTTTGATGGTGTCATGGCTGAACATTTAAACCGTGTTCAAAGTAATGAAAATAAAATGCCACATTATTTAGGTGAAAAAATGCAAAATGATTTAATATTTTTAATAGTAGGAAAAATTAAAACAGAAATAATTACTTCACTAAAATTATGCAAATATTATGCAATAATGTTAGACTTTACTCCCGATATTAGCCACGAGGAACAAATTATTATTGTGCGATTTGTGCATTTAAATAATATTAATAAAAAAAATTGAAATTAGAGAACATTTTTTTAGGCTTTTGTTCTATTTTAGATTCTACTGGAGAGAGATTAACCAGATTTATAATAGACTTTTTAAATCAAGAAAATTTTAGCATTTACGATATGCGAGGCCAAGGTTATGATAACGGCGCTAATATGAAAGGAAAACATAATGGTCTCCAAAAAAAAAAAAAAATAAGATATAAATCCTAGAGCTTTTTATGTGCCATGCGCTTCACACAGTTTAAATTTAGTAATTAATGATACCGCGAAGGCGTCTCTAGAAATTACTAACTTTTTTACTTTGATTCAAGAAATTTATGTTTTCTTTTCGTCGTCAACTCATCGTTGGCAAATTTTAATGAAAGAACTATTTCCTGGAGGGCACTACGGATGTGGAGTTCTTTTCAAAAGAGCAGAAAACGTGTTGAATTTCAACCGTAAGGTCATCAGGAATTTAAATAAAGAGGGTTTTATTAATATCCAAATAGCTGAGATATTGAAAGACAGTGCTTTGAAAATTCCTGGCTAAAAGCATTGCCACAAGTTCATAAGGCCCCAAATGCAAATGGACTGTATCCAATTCGACCCATTATAAACTGTAAGGGAACAGCGATTGGCCTTCTTTCTGCAATATTGCACAAGAAAATGATAAATTTGAATGTGCAAAATTAATACACAGTTAGAAATTCTGCTGAGTTTGTCAAAGATTTGAAAGCATTGTGGCTCCAACCAGGTATCAGTTTCTGTTCGCTTGATGTAAAAGAACTTTTCACTTCTATCTCTATGGACTTAATACAGTAGGCCGTGGAACACATCATTCATAAGCATGCTCTACATTTCGTTCAACAACAGGAGTTTAGGATGTTACCTATTATATCAGCATTAGTTCAAATGCAGTTTTGTGTATTTGATGATAAGATTTACCGACAAACTTTAGGCTGTTTTATGGGCTTAAAAGCATCTTACGTTATTGCTGAGTGGGTTATAACATACATTGAGGATTCAAGCATAACCATCCTCGAGATTGATCAAGTGAGTTTACTTATAGCCCTTTAACTGCTCCCATCGTCTATAAGCGATCGCCTTAGTAGACTGCTCCCATCGTCTATTGACGATTTGAATTATGCTTCTACTCTCCGAGTCCATAGGCGCTTAGAAGTTCTTCCTTTGACAAATAGATGTCATGCGGACATCTTTTAGTTCTCTTTATATTTTTATTGCCCTTCGGTAGCTGCCAGGAACCCTCAGTAACCCTT
>JAFIDM010114266.1:0-23566 GCA_023159025.1 Thereuonema tuberculata
GTCCGGAGAACTGTTTACAGTGGTGCAACGAACACGAGTAGACCGCAGTCTTAATCACAAACATTCGTAAAGATAGAAAACATTTAATATAGATAATAATCACTGATAAACTGTTTATATATAAAATCTAGATCAGTGTTTCGTAATCTTTTTCAAGTCTCGACCCCCTTTTCTAATAACCAAATGTCCTGCGACCTTCACCACTTTCATTAAAAAGGTATTTTAATAGGGTAAATAAAGCACATTAAACTAGATAAATAAAGTCTTAATCACACACATTCGTAAAGATATAAAAAGATTTAATATAGATATGTAAACTAGTAATTTCGACAACTATCCTTTGTGTTTTTCGAGTGAGGTAAGGATATGAAATCTGTCCGGAATTTAAGCGTTAAATTGATTACATCCAATTGTAATGAACAGAGAAGCTCCGCCCATAATGGACATTGACAACCAATCACAATTGACGAAATCTTTGAAGAATGGTGTCATTAAAGCTTAACAGTTCTTCTGTGGAATGCACATGGAAACAATTAAAAAGAATGTCCATCTGGTGTAACCCTCCGTTGGGGGGCAAGCTGATACTCCATAAGAAATAAATAGCATAAAAATGATTATATCATCACAAAATGAATAAAATAAATACAATTTAAATTGGACACCATGAGAAAATTTGACATTCATATTTAAATACATAATACACCAAATTATATAATAGAAAAACAAACGAAGTGAAGCTTAAAATGGATAAAACGAACCGAGTTAACTCTTTTCCTTTTTTCTTTTTTAAAAAACTTAAAAAAATAATAAAAATAAAAGTAACATAGACAAAAATATAAAATTATTTTTTATTCAGGTGATAACCTGTAATACCCTCTATGGAAACTCCTTTGTTGAAACAACAGTTATTAGTAATGATTACTGCTGACTCGAAGCACTTTATCAGGAGAGTAATCTGATAAAGTAATCTGCGTCATGGTCAAATATATTAGGACCAAACATTATAGAATTCCATCATTGGAAACTTGATGGCGTTAAACGCTCTTTGGGAACCACTGGTCTACATTATATCAGATCAAAAGAAGTGAAGATGGTTGATGTGACATGAAGCAGGATTTCGTTTTCATCATCAAGTACATTAATATTACAAAATAGATGATAACTCATTTCTAGGAAGTCTTTCATACCTCGTAGAAGTTGACCAGATATAAATGAGATATTTATGTCACACTTTCTTCTAATTACTAAATTGATAAGTTTTTAGTTTCTAGGTTTACGATTTACTGATAATTATGTATAACACATTGGTTTTTTTTCCATTACACTTCATGTACAAAGACTTGTTGAGCGAATTAGTCTTTATTCCCTTTAAATACGTCATTAATAATTCAAGCAACCCCTACTTTGACATCAGATTTATTCAAAGCTTTGACTTTCTTTTAAGCACTTATTTCAATTTATTACAGCATTATATTATCAATGTTGAAGTTATAGAAATTCTGTTGAAAATTGTGATCAACCGAAAGTAGCATTACATTTTTTATTGATTTCTAGCAAAATCCTCGAAGAAACGGGTTACAAGGATGTGGATGAGAAAGAAATTGAAATTGTGAGATCACTTCGAAACTTTATCAGTTGGTACAAAAATCCCGTGAAAGATACAAAGTAATGTTATATTTGAATTTTTGTAACTCCAGATCATATTATAAAATTTCTAATCCCTTTGTTCTTCTCCATATCCCTATCATTTCTCAGTTTGTAAAGAAATCATATGATCATTACAAATCTAAATATACCCGAAAACCCCGTAGAAGTTTTTAGCAATGTTTGCCTATTCTGTCACCGCTCTGCCGTTTGCACTCCATAGTTCTAGTTTTTGACTCAGGTATGTGGCATTATTATGCACATCAATGATTTTTAGTTCCAATCTTTGTTGAACAACAATATTTTTATAGTCCCATTTGTCGCCTCCAGGTTCAAATCTGTTGCTTACTAGCAAATTGGCCGTCCTCTTTACATCCTCAGAACACCAATATCGAAAATTTGTCGATTACAGATCTTTTGATAAAGAACACATGTCAAATTCCCATGGCTGAACGACATGAACTATAGTGGTACAGTCAGACCTCGATATAAGGTCACCCGCATAAAAGGTCACCCCGCATATAAGGTCACTTTTCTAAAGTCCCGGCTCATTGAATAGGAATTCTTTGATATGGATTATCGGATATATGGTCAGATCTTAAATACCGTAATCGCATATAAGGTCACTTTTGTCTGTGATTTCAGTGCCCCACTGATTCAATTCCAAGAATTTTTCTTTCTTATCCCGACAAAATTCTTACTTTCAAAAATGAAAAATGAATAGGAGGGAAAAAAAAGTAAAGAAAGACTGACAATTTTTTTTAGGAGCTAAAATGGATGGCTCTGAAAAACTAAGACCGCTAGTTATCGGAAAATTTAAAAAGCCACATTGCTTTAAAAACGTTAAGTCTTTACCTTTGGATTATGATTCAAACAAAAAAGCATGGATGCATGCTAACATATTTGAGAAAACTATACGGCGTTTCGATAGACACTTTTTGAAAAATAAAAGAAAAGTTGTTTTCATCGCAGACAATTGCCCTGCTCATATCAACATACCTCAGTTGAAATCAATTGAGCTTGTTTTCTTTTCCCCAAAAGTTACCAGTGTTTTGCAACCTTTGGATCAGGAAGTCACTAAAAAAATCTGAAAATGAACTACAGAAATCTCCATCTGAAAGAGTTGATTTCAGCAATTGATGAGAAACACTTTTTTCATGTGTCTGTGTTAGATGCAATTTTTTATATTCATAAGTTGGAGCTTGGTGTCAAACACATGCATTTCAAATTGCTTTCGACAGGCTGGTTTTCAATTTTCTACAAATAGTGTGTATCAAATAACAGATGAAGATGATGAAGACGATATTCCTTTAATTGTGTTAATACAAGATGTCAGAAATGCGGCTGCGCTATAGAAAGGGAAAGTGAATATGTGAGAATTGATGATGAAATGGCTACCACTTCTCAAGCTTCGATTTCTGAAATTGTTTCGCAAGTTTTAGATTCTAATAGTGAGGATAACATCAGTGATACCAAAAGTGAAGCGGTGACACAAGCAGAAGCGCTCAGAGCATTAAATGTCGTAAGACATTTTTTACGAGTCATGAAGGAGCTGAAGAACATTTTCAGAAACTACAAAACTTAGAAAACATTGTACAAAGGATGAAACCAAAATCGCGACAGTCCTGTATTATTGTCTTTGAAAACTACTTTGAAAAACATTTGTAAATTATTGTTTTTTTGATTTTGCCAAGCTATTACTGTTCCATAACACTAAATTAAGCATTCCAATCAATTCCCTCCAAGTAACTTTCTCTTTTCAATTTCCATTTCTGAAGTTTCATCTTCTTGAACTATAGCATCTAAAAGTATTCGTTTTCTTAATTTTACTTTCTTCAATTTCTAAATCTTCTTCACTGTCTGTTGTGTGTTCTGTCTTAGTTAAATTTATTTTCTGATCCCTTTTGTTATATTCCTCATTTATTTTCCTATATATCGAAACAATATCTCCTTATCTTGAGTCACCGGCCACTAACAAATTTTAAATAAATAGGTTGTCTTATAATTGAAGTTCCATTCTACAGTAATATCCCCCCAGTTCTTAAGCATACGTTCATGTAATTCTTGAAATGTGTGGGCGACATGCAACATCCATGGAGAAGTCTTATGATAAGTCCTTTGGTCATACAGATAGATTCAGACAGTTATAAATCTATCTTTAAACTTGGCAAATCTGTCTTATTTAAAATAGAAGATTTTCAGTTATTTGGGCTTCTCTTAAAGCTGTCTATAACGTTTTCCTTGCTACACTATCATATGCAGAAAAGAAAAACAATTAAACTAAGAGTAAACAATTACACCTAAGAAAGTATGCAGATGACATTCAGTACGATATTAGTTTTTTTTGCTATTAACTATGTAGTGAATGATACATAACCATGACATCGGCAAGTAATTAAGTGTTTCATTTGGATAAACAAAGCTATACTTCCGTCGATAAAGTTAAGAAATGTATAATGAAATTCTTCACCCGAGATTTTATTTCTGAGAACTTTAAAAGGGCATAAATAGGTGGTATTCTTGCATAAAGATGACCCCTGTGAAGCCTTCAGAGATGCTGATTGTCGTAGGGATGCAGAGAGGTCTGTAGCAACTTTCCATTCCATATGTTTCCTATAATGTCTATGCTAAAGCCTCCATTGTCCTATTACTCCTCATCTCGTTTCTTCTCGTAAACAACGTCTCCTATTCATTTTTAAAAATATGGCAATCTCGAATTTCTTCAATCAAGACGCAATCAAGAATTGAAGTGATGCAGAATGGGCATGTTAATGATTTTGCATGCAGAATGATTTTGTTAATTTTTTTAAATTTTAATTCTAGTAAGTAAAAAAACTTGCATTCATGAAATTTTGTAGTTGAAGAGAATTGCAGTAATTTGTGACGTAAGGCTCAGATTAGAAATATCGTGTTGCTTAGACGCAGGATCCTTTTTTGGATATATTTGACTATGATTCCTAACAAGAGCGAAACAGCTGCTCAGATTCCCGTTGATGAGAAATTAAGATGTGATTGAAAATATTGTTGATTCTAAGTATTTACCTACTCTTAATATTTCTTTTTTTCATGTTACATTCAATTCAAAATCTTCTTATTTAACTATTGATACATACTGTGTAAATATTACCAGATCAAACTAAATGACAATGGGAAAATGACAGGATTTCTCTTGTATCATTTCACTAGTAAATATTACAGAATAGAACTTTCCTTCAATGGTCTTTGATGTTCTCTAAAATTTTGCTAGTATTAAATAACAATTACCTCTAAAAATATAAATAATCGTCGATTGAAAGTTCAGCCCACACAAAAGTCTAAAAATTTAACATTAAAAATTTAAAAAAATTTTAAAAAGGAGTCCCATAACTTTCACCACACTTGGACGGGGCTTCCTCAGTGGAATGATTCGGGAGACAGTCAGCCCCTCTATTTAAGCCATGACAGGCCAATGGAAAAGGTCGGCCATTTCATTGGTGCCTGCGAACTGCAATGGTAGCAGGCATGGAGAAAAGAGACATCTGGCGGAGATCACAGGCCGTTGGATAGACTGTAAACACAAACACATGGCGTTGCTTACAAACAGATGGTTTGCACGACACCTGGTGGAGGTGAGAAGCCTAAAGTTAATAAGAACAGAGAAAAGAAAAAAGGAAATGAAAAGGGAAAAGAAAGGAAAAATTAAGAAAAAGAAAAGGAAGCAGAAATGAAAACAATTAAAGAAACAAAACAAAAGAAAGTAAATAAGGAAAAACAAAATTAACCAAAATTGAAAATATAAAAAATAAAAAATAAAACTAAAAATAAAAAAAACTTGAAAAATTAAAAAAATAATTTTTGATTTTCTTTCTTCTTTTTTTCTTCATTAGAGAATACTCTTTGATATTCCGGATGGAAATGCCATCATTGTAGCAGCCATCCGTAACCGAGATGAGGACCGACTCTTTACAATTTCTCAGGAAAAGGTTTGCCGCACTATCAAGAATCACAGGATTATGATATTCTATGCAGGGGTTGGTGCTGCTGCTATGACGGACAGTAGCATTTAGCCTTATCCATTCTGGCTCTAGCCCAAACGTGCTCATCTTTCCTCCAATCACCCTCTCCTCCAAGGCCCGACCGGTTTCCCCTATATACCAAACCCATTACACTGCAGGGAATAAATAACACCTTTCCTATGTATAATGTTTCTTTTTGGTTTGTAACTATTGAACATGGATTCCGTTGTACGTTGACAAGATGACCTGACCAGAATATTCAATGGTTTAAGACAGTGTTTCTCAACCTTTTAGTACTTGCGACCTAATTTTCAATCACAATTTTCATCGCGCCCCCCCCCCCCACAATAAAATTAATTTTTTTTCCAACCAAAAAAAAAAAAAAAAAAACCTCCAATCCTATCTGTTCAACCAAAAAAAAAACTGCAATCCTATCTCGATATACTCGTGCCCCCCCGTTTAGTTTTATGACGCCCCCCTGGGGGGGCGCGCCCCACAGGTTGAGAAAACTGGTATAAGAACCTTCGTAATAGCCGGAAACAATTAAGGATGATAGTCAATCGAAACAAATCTTTTCTGTTCGATCTATTCCTTTGGATATCATTGTTGTGAATGGAAACCATTCCCTTCCTAATAACAGAATTAACGAACGCCGCAGGATACTCGTTATCAAACAGTATTTTTTCTAATGATACGAAGTTCTTGCCTGAACAGTAATTGGGTGCAGGATAAGGTAAAGTCTCTCTCGACAGCCATAGACACAACATTCCTCTTAAAAGCTGGAGGACAAAAGGACCAAAGTAATTTTGGCACACGTAAAAAACTTTATAAACATTATTGTATTAAGTCTTTTTAAAAAGAAAGTAGAAGGTCATTCCATGTAAACTTAATATTTATAATTAATCCTAAATATTTAGGATTTTCTTTATTACTTCAATTTTATCATAGTTACAGAGTCTTTTTTTAATGCTCATTTTTATGAATTTACATTCAAAAGAATAAAAATAATTTTTGATTAATATGTAATCTTTTGTTTTTCGTTTTAATAATTAAAAATTTATTTTTTTAGGTTAATTTTCATTTTATAATCATAAGACCATTTTATAATTTTATTGAAATCTTTTTATATATTATTTTGTATATTAATATTATTATTATAAGTATTACAAATAATAAAATCATCAGCATATGCAAAAATTTCAGAGTATCTGATGTATTTGAGTATTGAATTAGTATGTAAGAAAGATAGTAATGGGCCGAGATTTGATTCCTGAGGTAGGCCTTTTTTCATATTGTAGAATTCACTATACGAATTTTTTAATGAAATTTTTATTTTTTCAAGCTTTAGATTGTTTTTTAAAAATTTCAGTGGATTGCCTCTGATACCGTAATTGTTGAGTTCTTGTATTAGTATATCATCTTCAATATAATAAAAAGCTTTTTGTAAATCGATAAAAATAATGTAAGTTACACCGCTGTTATTAATGTAATCATTAAAGTTATCTAATAGTATATTTGTGCTGAGATGTTTTTGAAAGGCATTTTTCATTTTTGTTTATGACGTGATTCTTTGCAATGAAATTGGTAATAGAATTAGTAATATAAATTTCAGATATTTTACATAGGTTTGATACTAATGAGATTGGTCTATAATTAGCAATTTCAGTCTTTTTCGCAGATTGATAGATTGGTTTTATTTTTGTCTGTTTCTATATTTTTGGAAAAATCCTTGTATCTATAATAGAAGAAGTTATAATACTGCAAGAAATTGAATAATTTTATTTTGTTATTCTTTATTTCTTATATTGAGATATCATCAATACCTCTAGATTGAATCAGAGCCGGCGCTAGGAGGGTGCGGGGCCTCGGGCGAGATGAATTTTGTGGGGCACTTGCCAATCCTATTTTAACAACTAAAAACAAGCGATAATCTTACTTTAACAACCAAAAAAAAAAAAAAAGAAAGCGACGATCCTATTTTGTCCTCTTTCTTCTAACCAGGCGCGGGGCCTGGGGCGGTCGCCCCATTCGCCCCTGACGCCGGCCCTGATTGAATATTTTTTTTAATTTTTTATTATTTTTTTATTATTTTTTATTATTTAATGTGTCTTGTGGTGTTGGAGGGAAAATTTACTAAAGAATTTAATGAAGAATCAATTGATTTTTCAATTAAGTTGGATTTACAGTTGCATATCTCTATAACACCAGCACGTACAAAAAATTTACCAAAGCTACTTAGTGTACTTTTTATTCCGTTTTTACTTATGATATGTTCAATTTCATTGCTTCTTTTATGTTTTTTGTTTATTTTTGAAATAGAATTTATTAATTTGCTGTATTACTGTTATTATAATTTTCTTCAAAATAATCACAAAAATATTTTTCTCATTGTTATTGTTAAGTTATTTACCCAATATCTTTTCTTCTTATATTTTTTTCGTATTCTTTATTTGTGGAATTATTTTTAAATTTCAAAAATAATCTATCTTTTTCATGTATATGGATAGCTATTTCAGGTTTCATCCAATTTTTTTTCAGTTCAATTTTATTGTTTGAAGTTATACTACTTATTTGGTTACTTGATTGTTTTTTATATATACTTTTATATGACTTATTTCTTAATTTATAGAATTTATTAAGTACTATATTTGGACTATCATTACATGTAATAGTGTTTTTATTAATTGCAGTCACAATTTTAATATTTCATTAAAATATGTTTTTTCTGTTTTATATTCATATGACTTTTGTTTCATTATTTTTAATCATTTCAGTGTTAATAATAATATTATTATGATCAGATATACCATTCTTTACCATACTAGCATGCATGTTTGTGTCTCTGACAAATGGAAGCAGTGATTTAAATATGCCTTGGAGTGACCAATTTGGTTTTACTGTCTAGTAATTTTTTTAACACAACCAGCTAATCCATAGTATGCAAAAACCGCCAAACATCCCAATGTAGATTAGGAGCAATTTGGTTCTATAATATTAATATTCATATCACCCAAAATAATTATATTTTTGTTAGTATTTATTACTTTATTAATGATTGAATCAATTTCACTTCAAAAATTCTCTTTATTTGTATTTGGAGGTCGATATATGACTTGTACAGTGCAACTTGGATAATTCGAACATCTTTAATTCGAAATCGTGGTTAATTCGAAGATTTCTCTTGGTCCCTTGAATTTCTTATTAAATCAATGTTAAAAGATCGTGGATAATTCGAAGTTCAACTTCCTTAATTCGAAGTTTTTTATAAAAAATTTCGAATCATAACGACTTTTCGGCGTTTCATCGTTAAGAAATTCGGCACATGACAATTGAAATCCCCTTCCCGCCACCATTCGACACGTGACGCTTCAGACACCATTCGAGCTTCCTGCTGTCAGTGTCACCATGTCTTTCAGTAAACCATGCGTGTACAAGAATTTAACGTTCGCTGAAAAGGTCGCCGTCATTCGGGAGGTGGAAAAGGGTGTGAAGAATAAATGCCAAATCGCCAACGAGTACGGGATAGCGTCGAATTTCGTCGGTACATTGAAGAACAAAACAACGTAAGTGAAGCTGTATTCCGTTTACTAAACATGCTTGATGATTTTGCTAACCTTAAGCGACTGAATTCTACAAAACAATCAGACATTGCACAATTTTTTGAAAAACTTTAATTTTCTGTATTGAATGCAATATGTACTGTAGCTTACGTAATGTAAATCTTATTTTGTTTACGTACATATAGTGTTTAAGTCTTTCATACCATGATCTTTCTGAATAAATATTTGCTTATTGACAGAATAATCTTTTCAAGCATTCAGTGGACCTGAAATTAAAGTTAAAAGATGTAACTTGTTTAATTCGAAATCTTGGATAATTCGAAGTTTTATAGTGGTCCCTTCAGCTTCGAATTATCCAAGTTGCACTGTATTATAAAATTGAAAAGATGCTTTGTTTCAGAAGCATTTGAAGTTTCTCATTTAACTATATATATGCAATTTTCATGATTTATGCTTTCAATTGGGATTTCAGTTAATAAGTATTTTTTTCTATAATAGATTATAATTCCACATCCTTTGTTATTGTTTCTTAATTTACTTATTCATAGGAAATTTGGAATTTGATTTAAGTTTTTTTTTCATTTGCTTTAATATTAACTTCTAATAAAATTACGAAATCTAGTAAGGATTATTGATTATTTATTAAAGCCATTAATAAATCGAAATTCTTTCTAATACTCCTTATATTTAAATATAAAATATTACTATGACTTTCTTCATTGATAATAATTTGATTATTATGTGTGGTCCACTGTTCTAAATTTTGAAAATAGTTAGTATTTTCCGATGTTATGTTCGTTCCCATTTTTTTAATACTATTTTCTTTATATCTTCTTCGCTTGCTATCTTCAAAATTCTGGAATTAACTTCTTTTCTGATCAGTATTTTGTTGTTTTTGATCCATATGTATTTGTAAGATTTTTTTTTAGCTGTTGTCTTCGTTTTCCAGAATAAGTTTTTTCCTCTCTTTGTTAGATTATCATTGAAGTAGATTCTTGTAAAGTCTTTGTTTTGATAAATATCATAATTTGTCAGTTGTTTTACCTCTTTTAGTCTTTTCATCCATTACTCCTTAGCATTAGTAGAATTAAATCTAATGAGGATTGGAAGAATTTTATCTTTATTATAAGTTTGTATTCTGTGATACACTTCCATATTTTGCATTTGTTCAGGTAGGTTGAGTTTATTTGCGATCTTAAGTATGATTGACTTCAGGTCTTCTTTAGGATATGTTTTTAGTCCATTGATTTATAAATTAATTGATCTCATTTTTTTCTTTAATTTTAATTAGTTCCTCTTCAATAGAATTTATTTTCTTCTGTGTTTTATCTTTGTCTTCCTCAATTGTGGCAATTTTGTTTGTTAAAGTTTTTATTTAATTTTCATTTGGCTTGAGTTTTTCAAAGATTGCATCATATTGAGTGCTGATACGGTCCGTAATTTCTTTGATAGTTTGTACTTCATATTTAATTTCCTTGATCTTATTTTCCAAATATATTTATTTCTCGTATTTCACGTAGAATATCAATATTTATGTCACAAGTTGGTGGTGCGTTCGCATTCTTTAGAAGGGATGTCTCCATCTTGTCTTCCGTTAATTTTTCGTCATTTCTTTCCTTTTTGTATTTATCTTCCTTTATAGCTTTTACTCTAACTGAAACGTTATTACAGCCCTTACATTTCCAGTTTGTTTTGTTTGATAGTGTAAGATTTACTTGGTTTTCACTTAAGTCAGCACACTCATGGTGATATTCAAGTCCACACCCAAAACATCTCATTTCTTGCTTCATTAAAAGTTTTTTTGCATTTTGTACATTTTGATTCCTTTTGAGAATAATCTGAAATTTTTCTTATTCTATTTGAAATAACTCAATAGTCTATATCAAAGTATAATATATAATATATATTGTAATTTACTTACTTGAAATTTCGCTTTTGAAGAGCACGAAAAATGCCGTGCTTGCTTAAGCCCCGCATGCCCTCTTTTGAAATCATTATTTAAATTAAAACAAATTTTTAGCTGGTTGTAAATGGAAGAGTGTAACGTCCAGAAATTGAAATATGTAAAAAGCAATAATGAGATTACATAATTCATTCACGACTTCCGCTTTCATCAACGGGAATCTAGAATAGCTGTTTCGTCCTCTTACGACTTTCAGCAGCAGTTACCCATATTGACTGTCAACTCGAAGGGGTTAAAGGCTGTCATTACCTACAGTATAAAACAACAAACTTTTTATTATACAGAAAGACTATATTCTAATTTTAAAAAAAGTCATTATATTTGTTTAACAAAAAGTATTTACTTATTTATTGCATGATTTATTAAATTAAATTTTGTCCAAACTAATCTGAATGATGCATCAAATGCAAATGACAGTAACTTAAAGTTCATATTTAGATTATTAAACTTTTATAACCTCAAAATTTCCATTGCAATGCTAATTATCTAAGATATTTCATTAATAACTTATCTATCATTAATAACTATCTGTATAATTACAAAAAAACAATTACACCCCGTCTCATCAGGTACCTGCATTGGGCTTAAATTTTATAAGTCTGCATCTCAAAATTAAACATTTAAGGTTTTACCATATTTAAAGAAACCGATTCACAGAACCTTGAAAAATCTGAAAATTGAAATAATGTTTGTCTTCAATATAAAATTTAAATATTTGTTGACGGCTTCTTACGCTGGGCGCACACGAGACAACTTTAGTTGGCCTTTATTTCAAGCGATTTAGACAATCTTTAAACTTAAGCCATCTAAATGCTTAAATTTAAAAATTCAATGATTTCTTAATAAACTTATACTAAACTTGATTTTTAAATTTTTTTAAAATTAAGGAATATTAGATGTATAATTGATATATTTTTTAAAAAAACACTAAAAGAGGCAAGCGTTTGTGTTTTTTGATGTAATGTACAAACGTGAATGAAATAAAACGAAATATTTATTCTTACGAAAGGTCCAGTTTTCGGCAAAATGAAATTTAGAATTGAAAGTTTTAAAATTTTTAATAGAATGAGAATTAACTTCTAGAATTGTTTTATTTTTAATGCATAACTTTTATTTAAAATTATTATAAGTTTAAAGACTTCTCTGGTTTAGAGCTCTATTGCTTTGAAATGATTGAAATAATAATTAGAGATGATGATTTATTAACTCACCATTGGAATTCAGACATTTGATCGCTGTTCTTTGGTTAATTACGTCCATAAACTGAAACTTGGAAAAAGCAATAATGAAATTGCACATTTCACTCACTCCTTCGGCTATCGTCAACGGGAATCTAGGACAGCTGTTAAATTCAAATGCAAATTACTAATACTTTGTGCTCAAAATTCTCCTCTAAATGTTAATTGTCTAAAATGTTATATTAATAATATTTCCTGTGAAATTACAAGGAAGGAAAAAAATGACATTCAATCAGGTGCGAACCTGGAACGTAGATTTTTTTTATAAATCGTTATTTTAAAGCTGAATGTTGTAATAAAAATATAACTCTATTTAAATAAAGAAACCGATTAACAGAACCTTGAAAAAATATTGAAATTGAAGGAATATTTGTCCTAAATATTTGTTCAAGACTTCTGATCTCAAAAAGACGATAAACCCACACGTCATCATTACTTTAGATTATTTATCAAGTTTTCCAATTACTGTGATTCTATAATGTGAATATATCATTTAGGAATCGTCACTGATTTAGCATGAACAGTAAAGAAAGGTTTTTTTTGGAGGAAATCGAAATAACATACCTTTTACTAACGTTTGTAAAATAAAATCTAAAAAAAAATAAACTAAAAGTTTATTTACCTAGTTAAATACATAAAAGATATCAAGCTTTTATTCAACTTTTTGCTATTAACCACAGTATATACAAACGCTATATAACCATTAAATTGGAGAAGTAAATTTATTTTTTTAATGAAGATTTTATTGCATCTGTATTTCTTTTAAAGTATGTAATTTTAGTCTATTTTTTTATAATTTATAAAATAGATTTATAATATCATATATTAAACGTTCAGTAGACAGTTGATGGATAGAAATTTTCTAATAGAATCGGCAGAAATGACGTGCTAGCACAGAAACGGATGAAAGCAGCAGGTCAGCATGTATGTGCAATTTAACGAACGATTTGTGTTATAGATGTTGGATTGGTTTCATTCAGACAAGGAGAACGTCTGGATGACTTCACCCATGGTCACATAATTGAAAAGCTCGAGGAAGGGCTAAGTGGGAGAAGTGGGAGTTCGGAATCGCCCATAGCACCATATTATATGGGAGGGTGGTCTTAGAACAATAGGTTCAGCTGTTCAAAGGACTGCTGGTGGTCGTCCAAAGATGAGCCCTATATACTCCTACAAACCAAGAGACAACTAAACCACTCAGCGGAACCATTGCTAAACAATTTCACAAGAGCACGGAACGCAGAATATCGTGGTTTACTGTGGTCAGACTACAGCAAGGTGACTGTTTGCCCGACGTCCAATTAACTCCTGCAAATCGCAGACACCGTTTACAGTGGGGCAACGAACACAGGGAGTGAACCGCAGTATTAATCACACACATTCGTAAAGATATGAAAAGATTTAATATAGATATGTACACTATTAATTTCGACAGCTATCCGTCTGTCATTTTCGAGTGAGGTAAGAATACGAAATCTGCCAGGAATTTATGTGTTAAATTGAACAGAGAAGCTCCGCGCACGATAGACATTGACAACCAATCACAAATGATGAAATCTTTGAAGAATTGGTGTCATAAAAGCTCAAGAGTTCTTCTGTGGAATGCACATGGGAACATTTAAGGAGAATGTCCATCTGGTGTAACCCTCTATTGGGGGACGAGCTGATACTCCATAAGAAAAAAATGGCATAAAAATGATCACATCCTCACAAAATGAATAAAATAAATACAACTTAAAATGGACACCATCAGAAAATTTGAAACTCAAATTTAAATACACTGAAGCTCGGTTATAACGCGATCTTTCGGATCCAAAATTTCGAAGTTCGCGATATAACCGGACTTTTATTACTTCGCGACGTCAAATAGCGTATATCGCATTCTATTATCGCCCACAAGATTCCAAATCGATTTAAAATGGTCATTTCGCGATTACCTACATCATTCAGAGCTATGTGAGGGAATTTTATATTTATAAATACATAAATCATTACCTTTTCGATACTTTGATAGATTATATTAGCCAAAATCGATTTGGCGCCGCCTTGTTGTATAAACGACAAGTCACTTGGATCGAAACTGAGTATTCATACGCCTACTAGATTACATGGGCCTCTTTACTGGTTGTCATTGGCAGAAAAATAGATCTCGATATTCATTTTGGTTAAACGAAAAAGTCCCGCGATTCTGGTATTTTTTAAAAAATATATTGTATTTGACGCGTTTTCGTGACATTAGGGTGGGTATAGAGTCTCTATTATTGTAAATAATAAGGAAACAAGCCTATTAATTTACACCATTGATTTGATTTTAGGCGAAAAAACGGTAAATTTTGCAATTTGACAATTATACACCTTGTGGACCAAAATAGAAGGGGTCCAAATCCAAATCGCGTTATATCCGAATTCACGATAAAAACAACCGCGTTGTAACAGAGCTTCAGTGTACATAATACACCAAATTATATAATAGAAAAAACAAACGAAGTGAAGCTTAAAATGGATAAAGATAACCGAGTTAAATTTTTTTCTTTTTTCTTTTTTAGAATACTTAAAAAAAATTAAAAAAAAGGTAACTTAAACCAAAATATAAAATCATTTTTTTAGGTGATTACCTGCTTTAGCCTTATTGGAAACTCCTTCGTTGTAACAACAGTTATTAGTAATGATCATTGCTGACTCGATGCACTTTCTAATAAAGTAATCTGAGACATGGTGAAATATAATAGGACCAGACATTATAGAATTCCATCCTTGGAAACTTGGAGGCGTTAAACACCAGCTTTTTGAATATTTTCTGGAAGAAACTCAAAACAATTAAGACAATCACAGATGGATAGTTTCTGAAAAACAAGCACATTTATCGTAGTAATTTTTGAAACATTATTGAAACGTAAACAAACTTCAAAACCTTTTAAATTTCAAATAACACTTTAATAATAAACTAATTAATAAAGTGTTATTTGAAATTTAAAAGGCTGTTGTGTTTTTATTTTATTTTGTAATTTGATGTGTGGGAAGAAGGAAGTGGTTCGCTTTCCCTATGGAGATTAGCATCAAGAAGTGAGTTCCGATTAGGATCACGAAATATCTCCTGGGATGTAAGAAGTTTTTAGTTTATTATTTTTTTTTATGTTCCTCAGTCCTATTAGTTGTGCTTATACTAAATGCACATCTGTAGTATAGGTCTGATGAATTGATATTAAGTATTCTAATTAAATTACAAGCATTAACATAAGTTTAAATTGATTCATAAAAGATTATTAAATTTATTAAGAATAAGAAAAATATTAAGAAATAAACATAACATTAGAGGAATATATAATTATGAGAATGCATAATTAGAATCTATTTAATTAACACTAATCTTATATTCGTTTAAATAATTATAGTAGTAAAATGTTTGAAATAATAGTGCTTGCGCACTAACCGTTTCTATTAAAGTCAAGTTTCACTAATAACATTTATAATTCAATCTTATTATCAATAACATCGGAAATTAGTTTTTCTTTTATATCCTTAATTTTTGGCGACTCATAATCTTCCCATTTAATTTGTTTAAATAATTTATTTATAATATGTTTATTTAATCGATAGCCAAAGTTGTTCTTAATTTTATTATTGTTTAGAGTACACAACCAGTTATTTCGAGTTTTTTTTTCTTCTTTACTTCTATTTCTTTCATTTTTTATAACAAAGAAATTTTTTATTATTACTTTATAAATAAATTTTTCTTCTATTGTTAGTATTTAAATCTTTTTCTAATACTATTTTTTTTCTCTTTGCCTTAGTTTTTGAAATTGACAAAAGCTTTGTCTAATACTTTAAATAATATTCTATTAATATTTTCAGTTTGCTTCTTATTTATAAAGATCCAGCAATTTAAACCATAGTTTAGAATTGAATCTATCAAGGATTTAAAAACAATTAACTTTTGCTTGAATGGAATTATATCTTTCAAATTATGGAATAAATACGTTAACGTGTTTAATTTTTTAATGACATATTGATAATGTTCATTCCAAGAGAATTTCTCGTCAATAAAGATTCCTAAATATTTTTGCTGCGTAATGTATTCAATTTTTTCACAAATGCATTGATAATTATTTATCGGGCAGATATTGTCAATATTTTTGCATGTAATATTATGTAATGTATGGGAAGGTTTTTTATGAATAATTTTATTTTTATTTTTCATTATCATGATCTTAGTTTTTGTAATATTTATAGTCATATAATTATTTATTGCACATTTATTTACATTATATAAATCTATTTGCAATTTATTATACGCATTTAATTATTCAATATCTTCCTCAAAAATAAGGACATCATCAGCATACATAAAAATATTTGAGAGGTTCACGCAATTACTTAAAGAATCCATATAAATATTAAATAGTAAAGGTCCGAAGTTAGAACCCTGTGGAAGACGAGATTTAACATTGTATAGTGTACTTATAGAATTATTTATTTTTATTTTAATTTTTCTATTTTTCAGATAATTTTTGATAGTTCATTAATTTTTTCCCTTATGTCCATTTTATTTAGTTTATTTAACAACAGACCATGATCTATACTATCGAAAGCCTTTCTAAAGTCTATAAACGCAATATATATAATTCTATCTTCGTATAGTTTACTATAGTCCAACAGACGGATCTTGACGATCTCTTATTTTCGTGATTTCACGTAATTTATGCGAGAATAGCCTCTATCCATGTCTTCTCACAAAATGGCGAGAAAGAAGGCTTTTCGACTCCGGAAAAGAAGCGACCATGAGCAAGCCCCGTTACTGATGTAGACGATTTTGACCGATGCCTTATTCGCCGCTGCATCCATCGGTGAATACGGTGAAGGTAAAATTCCAACTTTAACATTTTTCCTCTAGCATTTCCCTAGTGACAGACATTCAAAATACTAAATTCCTTGAGACCTGCTGAAGAGGCTAATGGCCAGATCTCGTGTTTTCCGTAATTCTCACGCAAACGAGATCGTCAACATCCATCTGTTCGACTATATTTATGTTTTCGCAAAAATTATTCAATAATAGTTCAGTACTTTTTGTTAGGTTGGTAAGCATATTGGTTATCATTTAGTAATTTCTTGTTTTTGATATAATTGTAAATTTTTTTAATAAAGATAACATTCAAAAATTTTCGAAATATTCGAGAGTAAGGATATGGGTCTGTAATTGTCAAACTTGTATGGGCTATCCGTATTATTTCCTTTGAAAATAGAGATAACATGGACAATTTTCCAAAGGGTTGGATATGACCCCGTTATGATAATGTTTTTGAACAGTTCCTCTAAGAACATAGATAAATTTTCTTTATGCAGTTTGATTTCTTTTACTTTTAAAAAATCTCATCCCATGAATTTATGATTCTTTGAATTAGATATTATATCTAAAATTTTATTTGAAGTTGGTGGAAATAGAAACATCGAATCTTTTGAAAATTCCTTTCATAATTGATTCTTTCTTGTTTATTGTAGTTTTTTTTTTGTCATTCGTTGATTTATTTTGAATAAATACATTTTTTAATTCTTGGAAAATGTTCTTTATTTCATATGTTTTTATTAATTTTAATATTTCATTGTTGTTACTATTTTTCTGTTTAAAATTAATCTGATTTCTTAGAAGATTCCATATCTTTACATTAGCTTTATATCACTTCCAATTAAATTTCTGTAATAATTTTTTTTTTTTATATTTGAAATTTTTAAGCCAGTTTCTTGTTTTATATATTTTCTTTCTAAAGTTTTATTTTTCCAATTTTTTTTATATTCCTTGAATAATTTATTTTTTTCATCTATATGTGTCATTATCTCGTTATCCATCCATGTATGTTTATAGTTTACTATTTGTTTATTAAGAGCCTTTTCTACTGTTTTTTTTTTTTATTTTTCCATTCTCTTCTTTTACCTTTTTTGTTAATTTTTATGTATCTTGATTGTAATTATTTCTAATTTGAAGAGTCAGTTCGTATACTTTTTTGCTGAACAAATCATTATTCATAGGATTGTTATATTTCGAATTTCTGTTTGTAATTCTATCATTAACGTAATCATTTAAGTTATTTATTTCAAATATTATGCCAAAGTGGTCCTATATGTCCCATTCGATTATTGCAGCCATAGTTCCGGTATTCTTAATGTCTGAAAAACAATGATCTATGTATGATTTTGAAATAGTGGTCTTGGTGCATGCAATTCTAGTGGTTTTGTGTATATGATTAACAAAACCATAGTTATAAAAAGTTTGCAAATAGTTTAATGTTTGGTTGTTTAAAACCTTTTTATAAATATCTATGTTTGCATTTCCTATGTAAATTATATTTGAACTAATTATGTTTTTTCATTTTTCTTATGTTATCTTTTAGTTCTTCATTGAATAATAATTTATTTGTATTGAGAGGTTTATGAATTGCATGAATTATTAATTTGAAATCTGCAGAGGTACCTACTTTATATTTGCATGTGATATTTTCGTACGTTACTGAATTATAGTCAATTATGGTTAAATCTATATTTGTTCTTTAATAAATAATAATTCCACCTCCTCTTTTTCCTGTTCTTAGTTTATGAATTTTTGAGAACTCTGGAATGTCAAACATAAATAATTCTTCCTGCTTAATATTTACTTCAACCAAAATTATGAAATATAATTTATTAATTTTATTTCGTACATTTGCAACTAGGTATGAAAAGTTTGTTTTTAGACTTCTAATGTTTAGGTAAAGCAAGTTTATTGTTTTCCGGGTTCCTGTCCTTAAAATTTTCCTTTATTTGGAGTTTTCCTAATTCTATTTGATTCATTGTTTCCATTTTATATTCTTTTGTGATTATTAATTAATTTTTCAATGTCTTCATCAGTTCATATGTTAATAATTTTTGAGTTTTCATTTTTTCTAACTAGAATTTTTGAATTTTTTATCCATACAAATTTATATTGTTTGTTTCTTCCTTCCATTTTTGTTCGCCATAATAAATTTTTTTGCTTCAATGTTAAATTTTCATTGATATACATTTTCTGTGGATTGTTGTTCTTAAAGACTTTGTTATTTGTTAAATTTTTTATTTGTTTGGATTTCGAAATCCAATGATCTCTATCTTTCCTATTAACAAATTTTATAACTATTGGTCTTCCTTTATTCCTGCTAAATCTCCCATATCTATGGCAGGCCTCAATTTTATCTGGATCGTACTGTATTTGCATTGATTCAGTTATCTTTTGTGTAGTATCAAGTATATTTTCGTTGTCTTTTTCCTCTACTCCAATGATTTCAATATTATTGAAACAATTCAATATGATTAAAACTGTATTTTCATCTCACAAGAAATGATGAGTCCATATGTCGTGATCTCATTTTTAGCTGCATTGCTTAGCTTGTTTTCAAATAACTCCGATTATAAAATGTGAATATATTACTCAGAAGTCGTCATTTTGGTTAAAATTTATCTTTTGAATTTTAACGAAATTTTCCTGTATTGTTTTCTGTGCTAATTTGATTTTATTATTCACCGTTTATATAACAAATTATTGATATACATGTGGACGTGGCAGTTTTTTATAATTCCAAATAAATCATTGATCTAAATAATAAAAAGTTTTGGATCTAAATTGGATCCTCGTGGAACTCCTTTATTTGTTTTTTTTTTCTTTTTTGCTTTTTAAATTACAATTTGAACATACATTTTTCTTTTTTCGAAGTAATGTTTTAGAATGTTTAATAGTTTTCATCTAATTCCGTTTATTTGTATTTTCTCAAATACAGTTTGAATATCAATTACATTGAAAACTTTGCTACGGTCAATAGAGAGCATTAGTACAAATTTGTTTTGATTTAGGTTGTAATTAATTTTCTCTTTAAATTTTCAAGTAGTTTGATTGTGTTAGTGTTTGCCTGATATATATATATATATATATATATATATACACCGTATATGCTCCAACAAAGGCCCCCGGCGTTTATTTGCAAAACTAGCCTCGGCTCCCGGCGCTTATTAGAGACCGGCTGCTATTAGAAGCCGGCCATTATGCTACATAAGACTGTTAAAGATAAATGGCAATGTCTTTCTGTATCTTTCGCTGCTATTCGTCGTCCGAATCCGCAATGATGGGCGGCCACATCACCGGAATTTTCTTTCGCATATTCCACCGCGCGAATCTTAAAGGCAATGTCAAATGGCCGTTTCGGCGGCATTTTGTAAGGAAATGTACCGTAAGGCTTTATGCACGACTATAAAGATGCGGACGCTTTCACTAGTAGCGGTAGGCAAATACCAAAGACAAGGCAACTGTTAGAGACGGCTACTATTTGGCCGTGTCCCCTCTGCAGCTTGGCGCTTATTAGAGACCGGCGACAAGAAGAGCCTCGGCATTTATTGGAGCATATACGGTATATATATTGTTCTTTATGTATTATATTGTTTTTATACAAGGAGTTTTTGAGTTTTATTGACAGATAATTTTCTATGATTTTATTCATTATTGGCTGAATTATATACTTAAAATACATACATAAAAATCTATACACTTTCGGAATAACTACTATATCTTTGAGCATCAAATAAATAAGTGAGAAAAATTATTTTTTATTTGATTCAGAAGCTTATTATTCAAATACAGTATAGCTTTACTGAACTATTTCGGAACAGTGTAATTTCACATACTGTTAAATATCTGTCAATATCCTTCCTAACTAGACAATTCCAATGATAAGGATGGTAAATCCATAAACAGACCTTTGCTTTGCTCATCCACCTCGTTATTAAAACTGAAAGTTGGCAGGGACCTTCTATTAAGATCATGGTATGGCCCTTGTTGAACGTCTGCCTCTCCCTTTCGCTATTGGCGCCAAAAATAATAATATTATAATTATAATATTATTCCTTCATCCCTTTCGCTATTATTAATAAAGATGCCGTGCAAAAGACATCCCTTCGTGATTCTCATGAAACTGGACTTGTTTTCATTTATTCAGGAACTCCAAACTATTAAATTAAAATTCAATAATTGCAGGTTCTTGAACACCAATCTCGCCAGAATGATTATAGACCTACCCCTAAATGCGACAACTCTGCCTTATCTTACATCAACCCTCCTGCTCAACGAGAAAAAAATCACGACAGTGTACAAAGGAAATCAGAACCTTATGACGATTAACCATTGTTTAACCACGGGTCAGCGATTGAACATTGACCAACCCATCATTTATGGGACTGAAATTGACACATACTTGATCAAGTTCTTGGAGACTTTTAATATTCAAGCAATAATTGTTACATTTCTGAAATTTCATTTATAAACGCACGGCAGTATGGACTTAAAGTCACCAAGGAAGATAAAAGGTGATTAATACAGGGTTTTTTTTTTTTTTTTTTTTTTTTTTAGGTTAAAGCTGACTGATGTGAGAACTCCTGGCCAGTTTCTCATCAATCTATTATTACATTGCTGCGCATCATGAAGTCAGGCTGATCACTGCCTCGCATCCAGAAGAAAAGGACTGTCTATCAAGAGAGTAGACCTTCACTTATTTGATTCAACTAATCAGGAAGAATATGACACCGGCTGCTGATTGCTGTATTTGATCTCATGCTTTAATGAAGTGTGTATGTTATCAATTAATTTCTTACAATGATTTTATCTGATGAATGGAGCAAGATCGGGGAATTCTGAAACTGGTAATTTTTTTTAAAGTATTAAATCTTTTTAATTGTGCATCTTAGTCTATTGTTATTATTCGCATTTAATTATTTCGACATATTGTCTCTGCAGAGTCATTCAAATTTCTTTTCAAAAGAGTTTTTTTTTTGTTTTTTGCCATTAAATTTTTTATATGTTATTTAAATAAAACTGTAAGAAGATTTGGAATGGATTGACTGAGTATAACATTATTATATCGAAAAAAATTTAGAAAATTCCAAAGAAAAACATCGTTAAATGTTTATAGGAAATTTCATAAATATAATATACAGTAAAACCTCGATATAACGCTCCCGCTTATAGCACTATCCCATTCTTTACGTTCTTTTTATACGGTCCCAGAAAGTTTTCTATATAACTCTGTATACTTTTACCCTCTTATAACGCTTCAAATCCCGCCTGTAGCGTTTTTTTTATATAGGAAATTTTGTACTGAAAAGAAATGTCACACTGTAAAGATTCTTTTTTTTTCCCCTTTTAGGAGGGGACCTTTGAACTCTGTGAAATGCGGGACTGTGATACAATTGTGCAAAATGTCGAAGCGGAAATCCCTTTCTATAAGTGAAAAATTGCAAATTCTCCGTAAGTACGACGAGAATTCTACAGAAGTCAGAAAGATTTCGCAGAATCTCTAGGAATTCCCTCGTCCAGTCTGCGAACAATAATGAAAAACAGGGATGCAATTACCAATGAAGCGAAGGGTTGTTGCAAACGTAAAAAAGTAAAATGTGCACTAAATCTGCTCCGAAACTATATTAGTGTTGCTCCTAGTTGTGTATCAATTGACGTTAATAGTTACCTGAACCGCATTGAAAATGCCATAATTGATAACAGTAGCACACACACGGCAAACCACAATCAAAGATCTTTTTAATAGGAAATAAGCTCATATTTGCAGTATATCTACTGCAGAATCATGTATATTTCCTGTAAAATGGTGTCCAAATGTTTCCCCATCTCATAAATCATTTCCCGTCTATAGCGCTATCCCGCTTATTAGGCTTGTAGG
Source organism: Thereuonema tuberculata (assembly GCA_023159025.1). Taxonomy (NCBI): domain Eukaryota; kingdom Metazoa; phylum Arthropoda; class Chilopoda; order Scutigeromorpha; family Scutigeridae; genus Thereuonema; species Thereuonema tuberculata. The sequence goes on from JAFIDM010114266.1 coordinate 23,119, forward strand.
TCATGGTCCCTTGACGAGCGTAATAACGGGGTTTTACTGTATGAAAATATTGATTTAATTTCTGAAATATAAACAAGCATAGCTTACACTTCCTTTCTGAGAAAAACTGATTCAATTATCCAATTAAATCTTACTAAAAAAAAAAAAAAAAAATTTCCTTTTTCGATTTCATGATTATATACCATTTACTATGTACAGTGGTTAATAGCAATAAACTGAAGATGGACTTTCTATCACCAACATATTTTCTTACGTTAATATGGGTTAAGCTGGCTGATCAATCCTAAAAGAACGAAACAGCAGTTCTTGATTCCTGTTGACGATTGCTGAAGGAGTGAACTCTCATTATTGTATTTTTCATGTTTAATTTGTGAACGTTAAACTCTGCTGTAGATTTGAGTAAAACTTTGGATAACTATTACGATTAAATTAACTAATAAATGATCGA